>JAEANM010025709.1:0-10891 GCA_017656035.1 Myanophis thanlyinensis
TGAAAATGGAGCTCGGGGGGGGGGGCGCATGCGGCCCTCCCAAGCTCCATTTTCACTGGTAGAGGGTTGGAGGAAGCTGCGGCAGCCAGAAATGGAGCTCGGGGGCCCGTTTCTTTGGCAGAAGCACCATGGCCTGGTCCTTCACTGTTTCCAGGGCAGGCCTACGGGCCAGATCTAAGTACCCTGCAGGCCAGATCCAGCCCCCGGGCCTTGAGTTTGACACCCCTGGATTAAGTTAAGGTGTGTGTGTATATGTGCGCGCGCTCAGACAAGGCCAGTATTTAAAAAGACACGCTGCTTTCTTGATTCCTTTGCAGTTTCCTTTGCCTCTTGAGCGATACCTCTCTCCCCCTGAAGACAATCTCAACCTCTTAAATCAATACTTCCATGCCCTGGTCACAGGAACCCTGCAACAACACTGGTGTCCTGTGCTTTATGTGGTTGCAGTGGCCCATGTCAACACTTTCATTTTCTCCCAAGAGAATGTCCCACAGGTATGTGGTAACTTTTCGCAGCTTGGCTGAGAGCAGATTAGCCAATTGCATACATGTGTCCTGTTTTAGCAGTGGTGTAGGAACACTTGCAGTTGGAACGTTCCATATAGAGCCTCGGTGGTGCAGTGGTTGGAGTGCAGAAGTGCAGTACTTCTGCTGATTGCCGGTTCAAATCCCACCAGGCTCAAGATTCACCCAGCCTTCCAGCCTTCCGAGGTGGGTAAAATGAGGACCCAGATTGTTGGGGGCAATATGCTGACTCTGTAAACTGCTTAGAGAGGGCTGGAAAGCACTACAAAGCGGTATATAAGTCTAAGTGCTATTGCTATTGCTATAGATGTTTTCCAACCTGGATTTACCATCTGGATTATAAATGTAATAAATAGTTTGCAGCATCATTGTAGGATCTCCTATTGAAGCAATTCCATAAATTGATATTTGCTGAAGTGCAAATTAGCTATTCCTTCTGCCATTTATAATTGAACTAATTTTTATCTTTAAAGCTATTTACAATTTAAATTATAAATCAATAAATGAGTTTTGCTTTCATTGATTTTTCCTACAGGCTATATTTTAGTGAAAGAATCATAATAAAGAGATCCTTTCCACCAAGAAAGTTTTGTATGGCTTTTTTCTCTTGTTTATTTTTTAGTGCCATTCAGTAATGCAAACCACAATACAGGATCATTATCCTCAGGTAGCATCCTAACTGTGTAACAGAAATGTACACAAGCTAGAAATGTCTGACATTCTTTGCCTCACATTTGGTTGTTGCAGAGGATACCAATTTCCTATAAGATTTTCTTTCCCTTGCCACCATACAAATTGTCTAGACTTTGTAACATCAAGTACATATGGAGTGAATAGATCATGATTGTAGACTGTTGGCTCAGTTGGTAGGGACGCTTGACAGAAAGTCAAGATATTAAGAGGCTAATCTAGAAAGAACAGCCCAGAAGCTTCTTTTTAATTATTTTAGTCTTTTCATTTGGAAATCTAAAAATGTCAATTCTTCAACCTGTTTTAATTCTTTGAGACCACTGAAGAGTCCTTTTGCTTCAGAAAGTAACCCAAAATATCTGGAATTTAATGTTTTCTATATGTTGTTTTAGGAGATAGATGTTGCTCGAAGAAACATGTTACAGAAGACCTGGGTCCTAAAAAATGAGGTAGTTATTTGCATCAGTTTTTCAACTCCAATATTGCCAAGTAAAATCTTACATCAGATTACCAACTTCAAAACAAATCTTTGTGTATGTATAACTACAGATTGGGATGGAGGATCTTGTTATCTGGAAAATACTCTTAGAGGAATTGGGACTATAGAATGAGAGATGCTCTCCTAAACATTCTTACAGCCAATGACAAAGCCCTTTAATGTGCCACTGTTTAACTTAAACCCAATTAATCCATATCTTCAGTGGAAAGATAAATCTACTAAATGCAATGGGAGAAAAGGAGTACTAATGTAAAATATACATAGAAGTTAATTCATGTTTAATCATCAATAATATCATGTTAACACTATTGTCTAATGGAGAATCAATAGTTCTAGCTATGGCAAAATTATCCACAGCTCAGTATTGCTGGTAATGTAGAACTGGTAAAATGTAGATTTTCCATGGCCAAATGTATGGGTTGTATGAACTGGATACAACAACAAAGCAAGTACTACCTATTTCACCTTTTCTCCTAATTGAAATTTTGAGATTATGTTGAGTATTACTGGGGAAATGGTTTCTCTTTTCCCATGCAACCTTAATTGTCTATTACTTCTTTCAGGGATTAAAGAAACATCTTCTCTATTACAAGAGGGCAAATAAAGAGAACCCAATGGGGTTTGATCTTTATGAAGAGCTTCCTGCCATTCGATTGAAATACCTGCAAGCAATAACTAGGAAAGAATGCAGCAAGTGAAACTCATTTTCAGACACATAAAGAGGGCTCTTACTGACTAAACTGAGGAAGTGAGCGCTAGTGGACAGATTTGGAAAAATTTGATTGAGTTCATGGTCTCCTGAGCACAAGAGGAAATGACCAGCTTTTACCCTCAGCCTGGCCTAGTTGTGATAATGTGAAGCATTTGGACTGCTTCATTTTTTCATCTAGTTGATGCTTTACTTTGGGGAGAAATAAAAATGAGAGTAAAAAATGTGTATATTGAAATGAACAATAAATGATCTTTGATAAATAAAACATGGTGTAAATTTAAATACGTTAGCAGGGGAAACCTGATATTTTGATGTCCAATGATAGTTTAATGCCTAGTTTTGCATTTGATTGGTACAATGTGATACAGTTATCTGGGAAACGGGAAACTGGTTCTCTGAAACTGCCCTGAAGGATACTATCAGATTCTACAGCTGTTTCTGAGCAAGACTTCTCAGGAAAACCACATTAGAAGTTTTCATCTCTGCTCCAAGCCACCTGCCCCTCCTGTCTTTCTGCATTAGCTGCTTTTGCTCTATTTTTATAACCTTATTATATTTAATAAAGTTATCTTTCACAGAACAGGATGCTTTGGCAGCTGCAACTATGGACCATACAAGAAAGAAATAAAGAATGATTGGTTGGTTGGAAATGTGCTCCAAAGAGTGAAGCATTATTGAGCTGAATGAAAGCCGGTTCCATACGGATAAGGACAAGATAGTTTATGTAGTTTATGTGCAATCAGATACATAAACTTGTTTTTGTTCAAAATTAAAGACAGACAGCAAAACACAATGTGTGTATATATATATATATAGTGGGTAGGGATGTATGCATTCCTATAGACCTGAAATCTTTTACTAGTGGTTTCAGGTTGTTCAGTCACTAAGTTGCGTCCAACCCCATGGTCCATAGCATGCCTCCCATCTTCCATTGCCTCCTGAAGTTTGCCCAAAATTGTTTTACAGAAGCAAGTTTATTGATACCCAAATTTACACATGACCCATCCAGACATAAAATTTCTATCCACTTGCACCAGAGAGGAGCTGTTATGCATGCTTATGATGCTCAAGACTTGGCTTTTCCTTTCACAGCCAAAAAAATAATTATCTTAAGCCTCTTTAAATAGACAAGTTGTTTTGATGTTTTGTTTTCTGGAATGAACATGCTGTGTGGCACATTGTCCATCCAGGTAGGATCACAGAGGAGAATGTGTGTCTATGGGAAGTCTCACCCTGATGTAAGCCCATGGTAATGAACCTTGGCTATTTCATACATGCAATCTTTCACAGTGTTGCTTGTGTACTACCAGTATATGTCTTGAGAACAAACATTCTGCTGTCCATAGTTCTGTCTTCTAAATGCTGTAGTAAAATACATAGAAACTAGAATAAGCAATTAAATATATTTTACAAAAATATTTAAACGAGATTTTTTTTAACCTAAAATATGCTTATTTTGAGTTTTAGCAAGATCCACTAGATTGCCTCTCAAGTGTTCAAGTAAATCAAGCTACATCACAACTGTTAAACATTCTGGGAAATGGACCTCTTCCCCCACCACAGGATTTAAAAAATTGGATTAGGTTCAAATATCATAATTTTAAATAACTGGCCACTGAAATAATTTATAATCAAATGTTTTGTTGTGTATTCTTCTTGTAGATCACTAGGGGGAGATGTTCAATAAAATATCAGTAAAAATTTCTACCACAGAATATTGTGAATGAGAAAATTAAGGTTTTATATGAGAAGCAGCTTCATCCTCAGACATTCATTCCCTTTTTTCTCTTTAGTGAGCTTTTATATGTGAGCATTGACAAACGAGTGATTCCCTGAAGCTATTGTTTTTTTTTCCCTCTTTCAGATAACTTTTGCTGGCTATGTTCGACACATTTAATAGCTGTAAAAGGAAAGAAATATGCAACTTTTGTACCTTCTATTGACACTATTTAACTCTTGTGCTTTTTAAAAGTGTAATTTAAATTAATACATTTTGAAATCTGCATGTCCTGAGGGATTTTCCTTTGCTGCCTTGTTAAGGAACAATATTGTTCAAGTTCAAATTTTATTGGTCACGTACACAGTCATATATGGTACTATATGCAGAGAAATGCTTATTGTTTTAATTGTTTAAATAGATTATTTGATATAGAGATCTGTCTCTAATTTTCTGCTTCTAATAGAAGCTGGTGAGTTTCAACTAGCTGTCTTCAATTAACACGTCTTAAAATTGACAACATATTATTCTCTTTCCCTTTTCTATTTTTAAATATACATTCTACTTTATTGTCAACATCAAACAGATGCTCTGCCATTTTATTATTTTTGATATGCGTGAAACCAGGTTAACCTCTTCAGTTACAGTAGTGACATTAGCCTCTTACCATGCTTTCTTCTCACTGAATTGAATGGGGTTAAAGTAGGAAGAAAGTAGATCAGGGATGTCAAACTCAATTTCATTGAGGGCCTCATCAGAGTTGTGTCTGACTGGGGGGGAGGGGAGCATGGAAAGGCAGTGTGTGGCTCCTGTGGTGGCCCAAGTGCTCTGCCAGCAAAAACAGACTCCCGAGCTCCGCATGGCCCTCCCAAGCTCTGTTTTCACTGGCAGAGAGTTGCAGGAGGCTGTTGCAGCCGAAAATTGAGCTCAGGAGTCCATTTTTGCTGACAGAGGAATGCAGGCCAGTCCTTTATGGTTTCCAGGGCAACTCAGCAGGCCAGATCTAGGCACCCCGCAAGCTGGATCTGGCCCCTGGGTCCTGAGTTTGACACCCCTGCTCTAGGTGAAACAAATCTAGTATTCACACTGATCAATATAAGAATTTCTAAACCTTCCTTTTGTGTTTTTCACTATCCCATTATAAACTCCTCAATTAAAAAGTTTTAGAGACAATTACCAAATCGCAGTTTAACAAAACGCCTATTACTGAGAACTCACTGCAAAATTGAAAATAAAGCTTGGAAAAGATGACCTGGTTAAGCATTAAAGATGGCCTTCATAACCTTTAGTAACATCATTTTGGGCAGCAGCTGCAATCATTGCATTCAAGATTGGACAATTGTGACTTATCTCATTGATACATTCCATATGTTCTTCAGCATTAACTTAGGTAAAGGTAAATTGGTACCAGATCAGTAGCAGGCTACCATTCCAATTTCAAATTGTAAAATTATAGCTGTAAAAATAAAAAAGTCTGAAGTCTTTGAAACTTCACTGCTAGTTGTTTTTTAGCAATTGTTATCAAAGTCGCCTGGTGTGCTTCAGCCTCACCCATATAGCAAAAAGATGCTTTATTTTCTTTCCAGATTTGTTTTCCGTATATTTGTGCACAGCATTTCAACAGCTGCGAAAGTAAGCAGAGTATATGCTACAAGTCTCAATGTGAAAAAAAATGATAACAGTTGAACTTAGACAAATGGTGGACTACATTACTATTAAAATAGTAATTATTTCTATACTTGTATTTCAATATTAGTTTATTAATGCAAATTATTTATCATTTGTGAAATAGGAAAAAAGACCCAATGGGGAAACATAATAAGTTTGCAATGGATGACAATGATGTCTAAATCCTGATTCTAGGTATCTTCACTACCACTGAATTATCTTACAAGTGACCATAATCAAACCAGGTATAAGGTGGGTGCTAAAGAAAGAAAACTGCTATCAAATAGCTATCAAATTCAGAGGGTTTTTTTTAATGTAAAGTTGGAGCAAAGCAGGCTCTAAGAAATAGTACTTCTGCCTTGAAGATCCTTTAGAAAGACCATGGCAATGGGATCCTGCAGCTCTGCTTTTGAACTCCAGGCAGCAATCACATTCACATTCCTAATTCTCAGTACCTACTTACGGTATGTGTTATTTCAGCTTGCATTTTATCTTCTGTTAAATTTCCTGCTCCTGATTCAGAATGGCTCCCATTACACGCTTAGCTTTGCCTTCTTTTCTGTTATTGCTTTTGTTTTAGGTACACTAGCTCCTAACAATATTTCTATCTGTTCTCTTGCTCTCATACTTGTCATGGTTCAACTGCATAGCATAAATAATTGCCTCTTAGTTCTTGTATTAAGAGCAGTCTGTGGTGAATAATGTGCAAGTCATGCAGTCTATGGGAGTTGTGGGAATAATAAGACAGTACATTCACTTTAATAGATTTGGATGAGAGAATCAAGGAAGGGAGATCCAGTGAACTATATTTTTCTCTGCTCACTAACAAAGACTCAGAAATGTTCTTTGTTCAAGAATCTGAGTCCCCACCCCCACCCTGGCAAGTCCCACTGTGCTATCTGATTATGGTGGGGTGATGTTACTGAGAAGGATGAATGATGAAGAACGTCAAGAAGTATGCCAAGAGAATGTATTCCCAGCAGAGTCACCCAAGTAAGTAGACACCTATCTTGGGCACTAGCAATATAAGAAGATGAAGGACGCAGATGGTCATTTTGTAGACAATGGCAAGGGTATCAATTCATATTTTGCATTCCTGATTTTTTTTAACAAGAAAACTACATGGATAACAAATACAAAATGATGGACAATATGGTTCCAGATAATAGGCCTCTCAGGTGGGTGGCACTCAGCATGCTAATGAAGAAGAGCTGAGGATTACTAATGGAGTACTAATAATGTCTGTGATGTGGCTAGATTAAGTTCTTTGCCACGCAGAAAAAGAAAATCCAAAGCTGCAAAGATAAAATTGCAGTAGGTACATGGAAGATAAGAAGCTGGAACACAGAAAAGTTGAACGCAATGAAAAACGAAATCAAATGACCAGAAATTGACATCTTTGGCATTCACAAATTGAGAGGGGATGGGAGCAGACCCTTTTGGTGAAAAGATCACACTTTATTATCCAGAACATGAAAAAATAAACTGTTGCTTTTATAGTCAGGTAAGAATATATCAAGAACAATACTTGGCTGAGAATGATAGTAAATACTTTGGAATATTATGAAGCATACCCAGGAAGATAAATGGCTTTGCTTTTTCTGGATGCACAGAAAGCCTTCGATAATGTAAATTGGAAATTTATGTTTTTACAATTGAAAGAAATGGATTTTGGGGAGAGATTTATTAATATGATTAAGGCTATTTATTATAAGCAAACAGCACAGGTGATGGTGAATGGAGATATGACAGGACAATTTAATACTAAGAAGGGGACAAGGCAGGATTGTCCATTGTTCCCCTTATTATTTATTCTGACCTTGGAAATACTAAACAGGAATATCTGACAAGAAGATGGAATTGAAGGATTGAGATAAAAAAAGAAAGATATAAATTGCAGACATTTGCAGATGATATCCACAAAAATCAGGACCTAAACTGATAGAAAAGATAGAAGAATATGGGGGGTGGGGAACGTGGCTGGTTTAAAAATGAATAAAGAAAAGACTAAGATGTTGGTTAAGACCACCACACAAAAAATAGACTTAGCGAATGAAATGGGTATTCAAATAGTGAAAACAGTGAAATACTTAGGAATTTACTTCACAGCACAATGTGGAACAATTAAAAGATTAAATTATTACAATCAATTAAAGTAGATTTGGAAAGGTAGAAACATTTATAGTTATTGCCTGGTCAAATAGCTACTATAAAAATGAACATCCTACGGAGAGTACTATATTTATTTCAAACATTACCTATAAAATTGGATAAAAATATTTTGAAGATTTAAATACAATGGTAATGAATTATATATGGCAGGGGAAGAGAGCTAAAATAAAGTTAAAATTACTACAAGATGCAAAAAATAGAGGGGGCTTTGGACTACCAGATTTTGAATTGTATTATCAGTCTGTAATACTTACCTAGGTGAAAGAATGGATTGACTTGAGAAATGTAAGATTATGACATTGGAAGAGCATGATCTACAATTGGGTTGGCATGCATTCTTATGGTATGGGAAGAATAAGATACATGGGTATTTCCAAAGACTCTGTGTTAGAAATGTATTATGGTTAATATGGGAGAAAATAAGGCAACAACATTATTTGAAAATTCCAGTCTGGCTATCCACAGTGGAAGTACTTACTCACCCAAACTTGATGGATCTGGAAAATATTGTTAGATATAGGGATATTTTTTATTTAAGCAGGGAGCTCAAAACAAAAGAAGAATTAAATGCACAAGGGATTGACATGACTTGGTACTCACAGATGCAGATACATTCTAGATTCGAGAAAGATGTTAAACTATACGGTCTTTATAAAGAGCTAACAGAATTACACCAAATAATGATGGGGACAGATGAAAAATTCATAAAGAAAATATATAATTAATATAGGAACAGGTTAAGGAAACAATGATTGCCTGGGCGAGAAACTTTCGCTATACAATTGAACTGGACAAATGGCAAAAATTATGACATAGAAACTATAAATTAACTATGTCAACAGCCTATAAAGAGAATTTATATAAGATGTTTCATAGATGGCACTTGGCACCAGCGAGGCTGGAAAGGATGTTTAAAGATAAGTCGGCCAAATGTTGGAAATATCATCAGATACCTGGATCTTGTGGTGGACATGCCCAATCACAAGGAAATTTTGGACAGATTACACACATGGCTGGAGAAAATGATTAAGCAACATATAGACTTAAAGGCAGAAATTTTCTTATTGGGCATTATACCAGAGAATTATAGTAAAGAAAATGTTTACTTGATTTTACATGTATTAACAGCAGCAAGAATAGCATTTGCACAGAATTGAAAGCTTGAGGAAATCCCAACAGAGGGGAAGATGATTTAAAAAAATACTAGAATGTGCGGAAATGGATAGATTGATGATGGAAATGAAAGAAAAAGAACTAAGTGAATTTTATAAGATATGGGAAACTTTTTACCAATGGCTAGATAATAGAAATAAGAAACAGATATAGAATGAAATTATGATATAATTGTAAGGTAATTTGTTATAGCAATGTGGAGAATATGAATGAATATAAATCTTTGAAAATGGTAATGTGGTAATGGCTATATTATATTCTAATAGAGGGTAAATATAGGCTGTATTGGAAAGCATGTTTTTTCACCCAAGTGGTTTGAGAATTGATGGATGATGTAAATTGATTTATATAAAGAAAAAATAAAAAAAATCTTAATAAAAAAAAGAACAATACTTGGCTACAATGGAATTGATGATCAAATAATATAAACTAATATTAATAGATTTTTTAATATGAGAATCATTCAAATTTATGTTCCAACTATCAACATAAAGAGGAGGCTGATGAGTTACGATCAAATTCAATTTGCAACTGAAAAAACTTTCAAGCAAAATGTGCTGCTTGTAATTAGAAACTGGAATGCCAAGGCTGGAAACATGAAAGGAAAATGTAGCTGGGTTATATGTCTTAGTAAACTGAAATGAAGCAGAAGATCAATTTCTGCCATTCCAAATGAATTATTTGTAATTAATACTGTCTTCAAACTACCATAATGAGGTCTCTATATATGGACATCACTAGACAGAATGTATAGAAATTAAATTAACTTCATTATAGCTAAAAGGGCATGGAGGAACTCAATTACGGTATATATCAAGTGCTGACTCTGGAACAGATAATGAGCTGCCCATATGCAAGTTACAAATTAAGCTAAAGAAAAAGAAGAAGAAAGACAGTTTCCATTACATGGAACATACACCCACCATTTTCAAGGAGAACATCAGGAATTCCTATGAAGTCCTAAACCTCAAAGGAATTATGGAATGAATTTAAGTCAATAAGGATGAATGTGAAAAGAGTTTCCCAAAAATGACAAAAGAGAAGAAAGCAAATAGGATGTCAGAGTAAACTATAGAAATTATCTGAATGAGAAGTCACATTCAAGAAAATCAAAAGTCTCAAAAAGGAACTTAACAAAGAGTTTCAGAGAACTTTTAGAAGAGACAAAAATAAGTATTGCAACATTTGTAAGACATCAAAGATGGAAATAGTTATGAACAAACAAAAATAGTATTTCAAAAGTTCTCTGAACTCAGAGATCCCAACCTCAGATTTCTTTGCTAAAGGATAGATAATAACCAATTCAAAACAAAATAAAGTAGATGGAAGGAGAACATTAAACACTGTATGATAATTAATATCCAAGATATCTTAGAAGATGTTTCCTACTTAAAGGAACCTCTAGTCCTAAAAGATAATTAGATCAACACTCCAGTCATTACCTTCAGAAAGCTTCAGAAACTGATGGAATACCCATTGAACTATGGCAAACAACCAGAGAAGAATTAGTAAAGATTCTAAGCAAGATATGCCAGCAAATCAAGAGCCCCCCAGAAGAGACTTACCGTATTTATTGGCTTATAATGCGCACCGGCTTATAACGCACACCTTAATTTTAAGAGAGGTTTTTCAGTAAAAAAAATAATTTTGCAACCATATACTGAGCCCAACATTTCTATTGTTAAATGAAACATTTGTTAAGTGAGTTTTGCCCCATTTTATAACCTTTCTTGGCA
>JAEANM010025710.1:0-10890 GCA_017656035.1 Myanophis thanlyinensis
ATGAATGAATGAATGAATGAATGAATGTAGGGGGGGGGGAAGGGATTTTTCATTTGTTTCTCCCACTGGGAGGAAGTAGATTAAAATGGTAATGGGAAGCTTAATAAACTTGTCTTTTTTTTTTTTTTTTGGTTTATCATCAAAACTAGAAGAATCTACGGACTGTTCAAAAAGCAGCTCAGATCACCTCTTCTTGTCTGGTCACACATTTAAAGGGCAGCATGTAAAGATTTAAACTTTCTTCCTGTATGTTATGTGGGCAAGTACCTAGGTACTTAATTTTTTTCCCTAAGGGATACTGAATTTCCATTCAAAATTACATTCAAAATTACCTATTAGTCACCCAACTTAAGATGATGGAGAATAGGCACTGAGAAATAACACACTTCCAATATAACCGAAACATACTGGAAAATATCTACAGTTATTGTACTAGCGAGACTTAAATGACCTTGTAGTTTAGTATCTTGTGGGAACTCTGCCTTTGTCTTCACATGTTGTACAATTAATCCCATTAATGGATCAAGTCCATTAATCCAGGATATGGTTTATTTGTTTGGACAACAACTCTATACCAACCAAACAATTGTCTTCTCTTTGGTTTAGTGTGTAGCAGCCTACTATAAGCTTAAGCTGCAGTTAACAGAACATCTGCTATTTCATATTTTCTATTTTTGCCATTCTTATAATTTTGAGAGAGAAATCTCGCAGGTTGCAGTTTTATATACAACTTAAGTCCTCTGCTTAAGACCATTTCTTTAACAATCATTTGAAATTACAAGAGTGCTGGAAAAAAAAATGATTGCAACAAAAGCACCATTGCAACAATGATAAAATTTGGATACTTGGCAATCCACATGTGTTTACAATGGGCTCAGTGTCCTGAAGACACATGATCTTCATTTGTGAGCTTCCCAGGAGTCTTCTGACAAGCAAAGTTAAGTGGGAGAAACTGGATTTGCTTAATGACTGTGACAATAAAAGATCAAAAAAACAAGACGTGACTTGCTTAGTGACCCCATTGCATACCGCTGGACATTTTGGTCATAAGTCGAAGACGCCCTGCACGTGTATTGAGATGCAATTCCCTTGAATTTGATAGTATTTCCTCCAGACAAAGTTGAAAAGGCCTTGCAATCAGTCGGTCACTAGAGGATATCAATAATACTGTACTTCAGTTGTACTGCATCTCAAAATAGATAAATACACTCTGTTTTATGTTCTTACATTAATTTGAGGTGATGGTTAAATGTGTAAAGAGTTCCTCTTTTTTCAAAGTTCCTATATATTAGGTTCCGATTTAGTATTCACTGAAAATCAGTGGAACTTCAATGAGCCATGACTAATGTACCACACTGATTCCAATGTGTTTGCCGTAAGCATGAGCCTGACTCAAACTCTATGATTCAATTGGTTCCAGATTTCACAACTGGGGAGAAATAATTCATATTTTTAAACATGGTAACAGATACTTTTTAAAAAAACCTAATTTTCATAGTATTTCTGAGACAAAACTAATGCTGGGGGAGGGATCTCAGAAGATTTATCTGGACTATAATCCAGCCACCTAATCAGACATCTTTTGTACAATCAGAAAGGTGAAATGATACAGACTTCGATAGACATTTTTGGGATTATTGTTTATATGTTTTGGGCTACCATATTATTACTGGTACTACCCTGATTTGTCAAATCGTAGGGTAGGGGGTGGGGGACAAGTATAGTAGGATGAGAATTATAAATTGATTTACGACCGTCATTGAGCCCAAAATTTATGTTGCTAAGTGAGACATTTGTGAAGTTAATCTTGCCCCATTTTATGACCTTTCTTGCCACTGTTGTTAAGTGAATCTCTGCGGTTGCTAAGCTACTAACACGGTTGTTAAGTGAATATGACTTCTCCATTGACTTTGTTTGTCAGTGACACTTGGACAAATCATAAAGATCAATTACCAAGCATCTGATTTTTTAATCTCACTACCATGGGAAAGCTGTAACAATTTTGAGTGTGAAAAAACGGTCATTACTCATTTTTTCCCAGTGCTGTTGTAACTTTGAAGGGTCACTAAATGAACTGTTGCGAAACAAGGACTACCTGTATCCACGCAAGTGTTGGCTGCAATTTGCATTGCTCCATTAGTTCCTGTTTATTTTCCCCATACAGTTCAAACAATATATGGAACCGTGGTTTGCTTAAATGTGCTTTACTGAATTGGCTGGGTATGCACAACCTGCTACACTCTAGCCACAGTTTGTGAACTGCAATAGTTACACACAGCTCTCAGAGCTAAATCATCCAGATGAAGACATAAATTAAACAGATCTACCACTCACTCAACCAGCAGCACGCTTGCTCTTAACTGAGATCACCAAAGCATTTGTCTGAAGACCTTAGAAGGCTATTATTGCTACCACTTTCTAATTCTTCAATTGAGCTTGACTGGTTAGCTGCCTTCTGCTTAGAGGTAATATAATGGCTGTTTCTTTCTTTCAAAAAACAAACACTTGTAACATGCCAAAAGCTGTGTCCTAGAACCTTTGATTTCCAGATGTGTTTCATTCATCACAAAATAGCAAATCTTGAATGTCCTTAGCTGATGAAAGGTGTTCTATATAGTTGTTTTTTTATTGTTTTTCTATGCATTTTCTTAGTAAGTGGTTTTCTTAAAGCAGGATAATGAGTAAAAGTTGTAGATTTACCCCACTTTACTCTATTGCAGCTACCCTTTCTCATAATGTCATTCAGAAGAAAAAATGACTATAGAGATACTCAGTTGTCCAGGTCATGGTTTTCCCAAAGGTGCTTTTTCAACTTCAATTCTGAACCAAAGAAGCTTCTTGGATAAGAAGCGAAATGTCTTCCAAGAAGATTTCTCTGGTGCTAGTTGCATTAAGTTAGCATCAAAAGTACCCAGTGCTTGTCTTGTTTCTACGGAATCTAATCAATCCATTCATGTTATCAGATATTTCGTGGTAATAAGTCACCCAACTGAATTCACCCAAAACTACTTTTGATTTGGTCACACGTTGGCTCTTAGAATTTCTCCAATTCCCTATGAAACTCAACCTTTCTTCTGCTTTGACTGTACAAAAGGTGCAAGCTACATTGTTCCTTTGCAGCTAAGACAGTACCAGCCTACACACAAGGAGGAAATGCAAGTAGCAGCTCTGTGGGAAAATCCAAGAATTGCAGAAGTAAAACATTTTTTTGTTGGAAACAACAATTCTAATGGGGAATTTCCTAAACAATTCACAGAAGACCCAAATCTTCTATGTAACTCCAATATATTCTGAGACAAAGAATCAAATTGCAGGTTCCCAGAAATATCATTCTAAAATTTTCAGATCAAGGCAACAGTGTTAGAACATGTCACTTTTTGAATCAATTAACTAAAGGTGTTGTCAGTGGGTATGAAATATTCTCCAGAAAGGAAAAGATATACTAAATCAGGGGAGTCTTATGGACTTCAACTCCCAGAATTCCTCATCCATCCATCCATCCATCCATCCATGCTGCCTGGGGAATTCTGGGAGTTGAAGTCCACAAATCTGAAAGTTGCCAAGGTTGGACACCCCTGTTTTATGTGAAGCCATTCCAAAATCTAAACAGGTTAAGATATGGTTTTTTTTCCCCTAAGGTCCATAGAAATCAAAGAATAGTTCCAGTGCTAGAAATAATATAAGACTGAAAGTTTCATAAAGAGAATGTTATGTACTAGTGACTGTATGTTAGAAAAAGAGAATAAAATACAGGTAACAGAATAACAATCTAGGAAGGGATCTAATCCAACCCTTCACTCAGGTAGGAAATTCTTCATCAGGAATGTCAAACTCACAACGTCACGTTGTCGTCATGTGACGTATCACAACTTTTCCCCTCCTTTACTAAAGTGGGGGTGGATGTGGCCAGCGTGTGACGCACCTCGTAGGCTGCAAGTTTGACACCCCTTTCCTATATCATTTCAGACAAATGGTCGTCCAATCTCTTCTTAAAAGCTTCCCACAACTTCTGGTGGCAAGTCATTCCACTGGTTAATTGTTCTGTCAGGAAATTTCTCCTTAGTTCTAGATTGGTTTTCTCCTTGATTGGTTGCCAACCATATTTTCTTGGTCCTGCCTTCAGATGCTTTGGAGAATAGCTTGACTCCCTCTTCTTTATGGCAACAACTGAGATATTTTAAGACTGCTATCAGGTCACCCCTAGTCCTTCATCAAACTAGACCAGGGGTGGGCAAACTTGGCCATTTTGTGACTTGTGGACTTCAACTCCCAGAATCCCTCAGCCAGCTTTTGCTCTCTCAGCCAGCTTTTGCTGGGAGATGAGGGATTCTGGGAGTTGAAGTCCACAAGTCACAAAATGGCCGAGTTTGCCCACCCCTGAACTAGACATACCCAATTCCAGCAACCGTACTTGCCTCCGGTCCCCTGAAGGTAATCTTCAATTTGCAACTATTTGTTCAGAAACTGTTTGAAGTAATGATGGCACTGGGGGTGGGGTGGGGTGGGAAGGGAACTTTACAACCAGTCTTCACACTTACAACTGTTGCAACCAGCACACATCTACAATGCTCGCAGCTAGCCGTTTACAATCTTAGCAGACTTCCAACAAGCAATGGGGGTGGGGGTGGGGAGTTGAATTCACTTAACAAGCATGTGATTCACTTTAAAATCGCAGCGATTCACTTAACAACCATAGCGCAAAAAAAAAAATAGCTACTCCAACTCTGCTTTTCACCACAACCCTTTAAGGTTGATCAGGGCTCGATGTAGAACAGCAAATGCCCAGCGTCAGCTAGCAAGTGCTGGCTTATTATGAACCCGAATCCATGCTTCCTTGTTCAGCACTGTTATTCCTAAAACCTGAAAACGTGAAAAAAATAATATTTGGTGGGGGAAATATTTAGCTTCAGGCCTCTTTATGATTTACAGTGGAATTATTGCACAACGTGTGAATCAAAGAGCTCCTGACATTGCAAGTCTCTCAGTCATCAATGAGTAGCTGCTACTGCCTTGAAAACTGCTCCTAAGGCCCAGGATTTTTTTCTTGAGAGGAATAAACCAGAGGTTGACACACTTTTGCCTAACTGCCTTGAGTTGCCTGCAGAACCACCTTGATTTCCAAGCCTGGCCCCCTCTCAGAAGAAAAGGACAAATATAATAAAGTAAACGTGATGGTGAAAGAAAAATAGGAGGAGGAGGAGGAGGAGTTTCCAGGTCTTGTTTGGGCTAAAAGTGACCCTGAGTTCTGGGAAAACACAAGATAACTGTGGCTCATCAGACTAGATCCAGGAACTGCATGCAAAAAACACTCCATAGTAGGAGAAAATTCTTTTAAGCAGAATTTTACTGACAGTTAAAGCAATACATCAGTGGAACGCCTTGCCTTCAGAAGTTGTGGGTGCACCATTTGTTTGTCTGAAATGGCCATAGGGCCATGATGGTGAACCTATGGCACGGGTGCCACAGGTGGTATGCAGAGCCATCTTGCTGGGCACACAAGCTGTCGGCCAACTTACCTCCAGCTGAGCATGCACATGCGATTGTGCATGCATGCACGCACAATTGCAGAGACCCAGGTAGTCTTTGGGCCTCCGCTGTGCATGCGCGCAGTTGCAGCCGGAAAGCCAGGTGGTCTCCTGCGCACGCACACGCAATTGCTCATGTGTGCCTGCATGCAGCGCCTTGCACATGCAAAAGGTGCATGCATGCACCGATGGTCCGGTTGCACATGCAGCGCACGTGGAGGAGCCACGTGCAAGCGTGGATGGCACGTGCAAAGCACGTACTTTCCGGCCCTTGAAAGTAAAGGCTTGCCACCACTGGAATAGGGGCTCCTCCTGTTGGAGCAGAGGTTGGTCTAGAAGACCTCAAGGTCCCATCCAACTCTGTTGTTCTGATAAAATGGCTTATGGAGAAAAGGCAGAGGGCAGAGTGCGATTTAAATTCTGAGGGATTGGTTGAGATGGCGAGATGGCCTTGTGCATGGCGTGGAGGTCAAGGGCCCATTGTTGGAGTACACAACCTTTCACATCAACACCCCCTCCCAAATCAGCCCACCTCTGTGCTCCCCCATTAATTAATCTGATGCAACTGACTTATTTATTAGTGAGGCTGACAGCCTTTCAGTGCCTCCCATCAGGCTGTGCCCCCTCTGCATGGGGATTAATTAAGCCATGGCAAACAATATCCCCAAACCCCCTGGCTTTTGTTTTACCTTCTTTGCAGCCTCAAAGGTGACTCACAAGCTCCCTGGCACTAAAAATCCCATGGGGTGGGGGCGAGGTGGGGGCAAGAAGGACAAAAAAAACAAAAGATCTGTGGGGGTTCCTAGTGCTCTGCTGGGCTTGTTTGCTTGCAGAAGTTTCATTACCCAGCTAGGTAACATCATCCGTATATGGGTTGCAATGTATAAGAGATAATTATTTGCAAAAGCAAAATACGTGCACAGCCAACCAGACCACAGACCCGGAGAAGCTGCATATGTTTACCTTATACAGCCAGCTTCACAGTCTGATGATGTTACCTAGTTTGGGTAATGGAACCTCTGCAAGAAAACAAGCCAGCTCAGAGAGAACCAAGGAGATCCTGGTTGTAACCTTGAGCTACAATTACTCTCCTCTATGGACGAAACAAGCTGTCTGCTCCCCCCACCCATCCCTGTCCCCCAGTCTGAGCTATACAACAGATAAAAAAGAACCTTAAAGGGTAACTAACCAGCCAGAGGTGGCTGCGTATACAGCAGAGTCCAACTGGCCTTCCAACTCCCATCTCTCTCTCTCTCTCTCTACCTGCTGGCTGGGGATCATGGGACCAGTGAGCCCTGCCCTCTGGAAGGCGCTTTGGTAAACTTGAAAAAAGAGGCTGCGGAGAGGAGGAGGAGGAGGAGGAGTGGGGAGGGGGTGGGGGAGAGAAAAGGTGTTTTTCTTCCGACGGGGGGGGGGGATCCAGCGGAGTGGGGTGGGGTCTCGTTTCCCATTCTGACCCCCCTCCCCGGGCTGCGAACCGACCAGAATTCGCACCCGAAACCCGAATCCTTCCGGCCGGCCGTCCGACTTTCAGAGCGGGAGTGAAGTGAACTCTCCTCCAGGCCAAGCAGGAAGGAGGAGAGAAAAGGAGCAGAAAGAAGCGAGCTGATGGGAGGAAGAAAAGAAAAGAAAAAAGAAAAGAAAAGAGAGGAGAGAAAGAGAGCAATCCGCCCCGCAGACCCTCTGCGGATTCCGTGGGGAAGGTTCCGGGCAAAGGGACTGGCCGGCGACACGCATCCTGCACGTGGGAACAGGGAGGCGTGTGCGTGTGTGGGTGTGAGGGAGGGGGAGAGCTCCGAGTGGCCCCCGGGGACTCACCCACGCCGTATTTCTCCCGCTTGGTGGGGATCCAGCGAGCCATGCCGGTGCCGGTGCCGGTGCTGGGCTGGCGGGGCGGGGGAGCCTCGCCCTGCTGCTCCTGCTGCTGTCCGACCGCAGCCGCCTTGCTTCAGCCTCCGCCCGCCTCGCTAGCCTCCAGCTCGGCTGCCATCGTTGGGCTTCAGCCGGTTCCTGCCTGGCTGCCTGGCTGGCTGGTTGGCTGGCCGGCCGCGTCGCTGCGCCTTCCTCCCGCGTCGCTCTGCCCAAGTTAATTCTCCAGCCGCCGCCGCCGCCGCCGCCGCCCGGGCAGCTTTGGGATCTCCAACGGCCCGCCTTCCACCGGGGGCAGCCAGACGAGCGAAGGGCGGGCGCTCTCCGCCTCTGCCGGGCGGGATCACCTGCTCCGACGGCCTCTCCCTTCCCCTGCCCGGGATTGGGAAGGCCTTGGCCGCCCGGCACGCCGCCTTCGGGCTCCCCACCAACTCCGGACCTTCATCCCAGGCGGAGGCGGCGGAGCTGGTCGGCGCAGAAGTCAGCAGGAGGGTGTGTGTGTGTGTAATGTGTGTGCATTTGTGTAATGTGTGTGTGCGCCTGATGGGTGTGTATTTGTGTAATGTGTGTGCATGTGTAATGTGTGTGTAGTGTGCATGTGTAATGTGTGTGTGTTTGTGCAATATGTGTGTGATGTGGGTGTATTTGTGTAATGTGTGTGTAATCTCTGTGGGTGTAATGTGGGTGTAGTGTGTGCATGTGTGATGTGTATGTCATGTGTGCATGTAGTGTGTGTGTGTAATGTTTATGTAGTGTGTATGTAATGTTTGCATGTGCAATATGTGTGTGTGCAGTGTTTGTGTAATGTGTGTGTGTGTGTGTGAGAGAGAGAGAGAGATTTTCTTGAGGTCCCCCATGTCTACCCCAACATTTCTCCTCTCCCCTCCACTCCCCACCTTCCAAGCCTGCTGGGCCTTCCCTCCCCTGGAATGATGCCATTGGGCCAATATTGGTAGTCCTTTACCGTATTTAACAACGGTTAATTTAGTGACTGGTCAAAATTACAATGGCGCTCAGAAAAAGTTTTTTCACATTTACCATTTACAGTTGCAGCATCCCTGAGGTCACAGGATTAACATTCAGAGGCTTGGCCACTGACTCATATTTATGATGGTTGCAGTGCCTCGTGGTCATGGGGATCCCCATGTTGGGTCCTTCTGACAAGCAAAGTCCACGGGGAAAGCCGATTTGCTTAACAACCATGTCATTAACTTAACTGCAGGGATTCAGTTAACAACTGTGGCAAGAAAGGTTGTAAAATGGGGCAAACTTCACTTAACAAATGTCTCACTTAGCAACAGAAAATACAGGCTCGTTTGTGGTCGTAAGTCGAGGACTACCTGTAATCATTTTGGAAATAAATTTGTTCTTGAACAGCGTTTTTCAAGCGCAACCCCTAGAAAAAATGGGTGGACTTCAATTCCCAGAATTCCCTAGCTTGCAATGGGAATTCTGGGAACTGAAGTCCATAGATCTTCAGGATATTGAAGTTGAGACACACTGGTTTGGTACATAGCACCCTTTTCTCCACCGCTCTGCTCCAAAATTTTTTAACTACAATTCTCATCCTCCCCATACAAAAGTCTTCCCTGACAGTCTAACATAGGGGAAAGTTCTAAATTTATTTGAAACTTGTATTGTTCTTTAAAAAAAAAGCAAATCCAGAAAAAGACCCTGGTTTCATTTTAGATCTGGCCTGGTGGCTCAGGAGACTCACTTACCATGGGCAATGTGTGCAAGACACACCTAAGTACACTATGGATTACTCCACCAGATTTTCTGATGTGCATGGTAGATAAAACCAGGTAACGGCGTGCAGGCGTGCAGGCTGCATTTACGTGCCACCGTAACCTGAAAGGGAGTTGGAAGTTTTTTAAAATTCAAAATATCTTGTGTTGTGGCTTGGAATGCCAGCTATGTCCAACTGCAACATTGTTCCAGCAAAGAGAAAGTTGTTGCAGCTTTAAAATGGAAAACAAACACTTTTTAAAAGTATGCACTGCACCTTTAAAGATACAGCTACTGGGCTTGGTCAGCTGTTTTTAGGAATATGTAGCTGAAGGGCACCTTAGATGCAGACAGCATTAGTCATCCTAAAGGACTGATACACCCAGTTCCTAATTAAACAGACAAGCTTGCATTGCAGTGTCTCATTCTGGTTCTGCTTGTTGGCTGGGACTGATCCTCACACACACACAACCCAACAGCACTTTTTAAAATAAGGCAACACACACACACCACTCACACACACCTTTGCATTTTAATCTGGACTTTGGAATAAGAGGTGCTCCTATCTTCCACGATTCATTCTCCTTATCAGAAACGAAGTGGATTTAAGGATTAGAAGGGCTCACATGACCAGCATTTCTGGCTGGCAAGATAGATTCAGAAGGTCCAGATTATTCAGATATTGTATTTAAAAGAAAAAACAAACCAACAAACCCCCCCCCCCCAAGCCTGGATGCTAGAAGTGACCTTTTTGCAAAACCAGGAAGGCTGCAAATTTCCAGTTGACTTGTTTTAATTTATTTCAATAAGTATTTATATCCCGTCTTTTTATAAATAACTTACCTAACCTACCTAATATTCCTTCATCCTCCTGTTTTGCCCACAACAGCAACCCTAGGAATTGAGTTGGGATGAGAAAGAGTGACTGGCCCAAAGTCACCCCAGGTTTATTCATGCCTAAGGCAAGATTAGAATTTACAGCCTTTTGGTTTCTAGGCCAGCATCTTAACCTTAACAAACTGGCTCTTTGGCCAGAAGTCTTCCTTGAGTTGGGCTCAATTCCTATGGATGTCATAGACCTGTGATGGCAAACCTATGGCACGGGTGCCACAAGTGGTATGCAGAGCCATCTTGCTGGGCACACAAGCTGTCGGCCAACTTACCTCCAGCTAAGCATGCACATGCAATTACGCATGCACGATTGCAGAGACCCAGCTGGTTTTTGGGCCTCCGCTGTGCATGCACACGATTGCTTGTGTGTATGAGTGCCTGTGTGCATTGCACATGCAAAAGCTGCATGCATGCACAGATGGTTTTGGGCACTTGGTAAGTAAAAGGTTCGTCACCACTGTCATAGACTGATTCATAGGATCGTGTTGAACACCAGGCCAACACTTAATGCCACTAGTTTCTTCTGGGATTATTATACTTTCGGTTTAGCCTGTAGCCCAGGGCTTTCTTAGCAGTCTTCCATTCAAGAGCTGCCATAGATAAAGGTAGAAACATAACTCTCTTCTCAGCTGGAGGTTCCAACATCATATTGTTCAAGGCAGTGGTGAAATTCAATTTTTTTACTACTGGTTCTGTGGGTGTGGCCACAGGATTAAACATCACCAAGCCCAGAATTAAACTTTACCAAAGTTACAATGTAATAAGGGGAGAGGCAGTTTCTGTGAGCAAGGCAATAAAGGTGAGGCTAGAACAGGGGTGGGCAAACTTGGCCATTTTGTGACTTGTGGACTTCAACTCCCAGAATCCCTCAGCCAGC
>JAEANM010025712.1:0-10890 GCA_017656035.1 Myanophis thanlyinensis
CCTAGTTTATCTTGTTACAGGTGCTCCAGATGTCGATCTTTTCCTTGCCGAAGAAAAACGCTGGAGGCTACCAGCAATGGCAAAGAGCTTTTATAGTGTGATTCGACTGGTCATGTGGTCTAAGCGAGCCAATCAACTCCCAGCCGATTGGAGTCTAAGTTTTCCACAATGAGAAGGACCGTATCAGGTAAGACCAATGTCCTTTTAATGTTTTTCAAGACATTCTCCTTAAGCAGATTTCCCCCCTCTACCTTAAACTTGATTATGACACCATTTTAATCGGTACAAAGATATTAGGAACACACAAAATTTTTCAAGCCAAGAACACACTCTTCTTGTTTTCTACATCAGTCTGGTTTGGAAGAGTTACTTCCAGAATTGTCCTGGAGTAACATTAAGTAGCAGAGTGATACAGAATATTTAGTTCTGGATCAAGTTGTACACATATTAACGTACCTTTCCAAGCTACAAATTAGAGAAGTACAAAAACTTGAAAACAGAACTGAAAATGCTGTTTCAAAGACATGTTAATACAGACTTGACCAGGCTTTTAGGAGGACATCTGTTAAAATGTTTCTAGTGAGGAAACATGTAATTTATTTGGTTTTATAAACTAATTTCATTGCTGAAAAACTGAACAAATTATTTAAAAAAAAAACCTTTTCCCGTCCTCCCCTTAGGATCATTTATATTGTTTTATTACATGAAAAACAAGTAAATGACATAATAGGAAATAACTTGATGAAACAGCAGCAACCTTTTATTACTTCCAGAGTTTCTTGATAGACATGTTTTTCTCACTGTCTTTTTGCATAACCTGCCAAGGGAGAAGCAGCATTAAAAACAAAGCATAAACTACTATACAAATTGTAGCTTCTTAAAAACTTTCTTCTACCACTAGGCTGGCTGTTCCCTAACAAAAAAACCTTTCAACTTATTAATTCCATTATAAATTTGTATCTTCAAGTTACTTTCATTATCCTATCTTAATAAAAAAATGCACGAGTTTTTGATGTAAGTCTATCCAGTTAAATGTCAGACTTCAAATAATTCAACTTTTGAGAACACTATTACATGCTACAGCTTCTCTGGAAAAGGGAACTTTTAGTTTAGTAATTCACACTTGAATGATAGCATGATCACTATTTACAACATTCCATGCTGGCTTCCTCAGAAATTTATGTAGAAGTCAACAGAGAAGATCAAAAGTTGCCATGGTCTCTCTTACCCGTGCATACTTAGCAGCCCTTCTATGCTTCTGTTGGCCATTTGCACAATCAGTGTGCCTCTTACATCCTCTCTTGCATCTGACCTATGTTGCTTGTTCACATTTGTCCATCTACACTTGTACACAATGAAGGCAAATACACTCCCGTGCACTTTCCGACCCACCCAACAATTCACCATTGTTAACTTTCTCTGTGTCTCACTCTCGCCCTCTGTTCCACCCTCTTATGTGCTTGCCCATCTAGGACTTACAACTTCCTGGTTTCTCATAGTTGTCTTGCCTAATGACTACAGCATTCAGTTAACAATGGCAACCAGGACTGCAGAGATTGCCATCATGCAACCATGTTTTATGATCTTATCACTTATTGCCAGAAATTCCAATCCTAATTATCATCGTAAGTCCAGGGATACTTCTATCACAGTTAGCATGACGAATGGATATTCTGAATCAAAATTAAAAGCATTACAATTCAATATATAAGAAAAACTTGTTAGAGAAGGTAGTTGTATATATTGGGTATTTCCTTTGTCTCTTATGTCAGTCACCAACAGTACCTTTGCTACAGCCATTTCAAAATCTTCTTGAGTTACATGTACTCTCCTCTCTCTCAACGCATACATTCCAGCCTCTGTACATACACCCTGCAACACAAATTTGTACAATATACATATATGCTGTTCTATTCAAATATCTAGTGAATATAGAGCTCAGCCAGATCACTTTTTGCCTCATCTAAAAACAATACAATTGTTCCTAATGCTAAGAATGCAGAGGTTTTTAACCATATGTGTGCATAAAGTGTTTATTTTAATTCGAACACTAATTCTTGTAAATATTTCTTTTGAAAAATTTAGCAATTATATGCTTTAACACTTACATTCATTTTAATTGGTCACAAAAAAGAACCATGCAAATAATGGTCTCTTCAGTGTTGAAAAACAGTTTAGCGCAGCAGGATGCCAAAATAACATTTGAATAACACAAAAATATCAGGAAAATATTTGCCAATATCCCTCCTATTCACAAGTTGAAAAGGTTGGGAAGTTAGGGAGGAAAGAAAGAGGGAAAAGGAGAAATAGAAGCATAGAGAATAAATAAAGCAGTAAGAAAAGATAGAAAATAAGGGAAGAAGATAGATAAGAGAACAGGTAAAGGAGAAAGAAGAAGGTAGAATAAGGGAGAGGGGCAAAGGAAGTAGTAAGGGAGGAAAGAAAGAAAGGGGAAGAAGAGAGAAGGGGAAGAGGAAGAAACAGGGAAGGAAAGAAAGAAAGAAGAGTTGAAATAGAATTGTGTAATATTAAGGAAACAGGACAGTTACCTGAGACACGTGAACAAGATATAAAATATGTTTGATAAAATTCAATGTAAATAACGTACATATGTGAATAGGAGATAGATGATAAAATATAGTGTAAATTACTGACATGGAAAACAAATCTGTAAATGGTTCATTTATGGAAATGAAATGTTATACCGGTTTTATTGTATCCTTTGTGCAAGTTATATTGGAAAAATAAAAAATGCTTCTATTAAAAAAAAACAAGTTGAAAAACTATATCCCCACATATTTCTAATAATCCATGACTTTTTAGAAAAATAATTCACTTCAAAATGTACAACAGCTGATATGGCATCCCTTAAAGCAGAATTTCCCCATTACCTTGACCTCAGCCCCAGAAGCCCCCGGCATTAGTTCTGCAATCTTCCGCAAATTGATTCCTCTTGTCAGATTCATCTTACGAGAGTGAATCTTCAGGATGTCTAGACGAGCCTATTGGAATAAAAAAGGAGTATAAAACAGTATAAAAAGTACAATACAGTACAGCTGATGGACATTCTCTCTCCAGCATCTTTTTATTGGAGAAAGTCTATTACAAGAAGCAAATGAAAAGCTGCCCCACTTACCTCTTCATTTGGAGGTGGGAATTCAATTTTTCTATCTATGCGGCCAGGACGAAGCAAGGCTGAATCCAAGATGTCTATGCGATTGGTTGCCATAATTACCTGCAAAAAGATACTAAACTGTAGTCAATATTCTAGTTAATATCTACATTTCTTTTACGTTCATCCTACCCTATTCTGAAGCCTAAAATGTGTATCTTTTGAGCTATCTATTAAAAGTATAAAAAAGATGTTGAGACTCTAGAAAAAATGCTGAGAAGAACAATAAAGATGATTAGGGGACTGGAGACTAAAACATGGTTTACAGGAACGGGGCATGTCTAGTCTAGTCTAGTCTAGTCTAGTGAAAGATCAGAGGAGACATGATAGCAATGTTCCAATACTTGAGGGACTGCCATAGAAAGAAAGGGGTCAAGCTATTTTCCAAGGCACCTGAAGACCAGACAAGGAATAGTGTATGGAAACTGATCAAGGAGAGATTCAACCTAGAAATGAGAATTTTCTGACAACAAAATCAGAGAGAACAATCAACCAATGGAACAGAAGTTGCCTTCAGAAATTGTGGAAGCTTCATCACTGGAAGCTTTCAAGAAGAGACTGGACTGCTATCTGTCAGAAATGGTGTATGGTCTCCTGCTTGGGTAGGGGAGGGTTGGACTAAATGATCTACAAGGTCCCTTCCAACTCCGTTAATATATGTTAATGTTAATCTAAGTCTCTCTTATATAACTAACTATCCAAATTCTTTTTATCCATCCCTTCTCCTTTATTTTTTACTGGTAGCCTAACTTTACACTCATATATGCAATTATCTAAGATAAGTACTTTCATTTTGGCTTGTCATGATTTGTAAAATCTTCCAAAAGTCTGAACTGTATGTCTGAAGTCCTAATGGCTTAGTCATGTAACCAAATTTTAAAAATTCTACCTTAGCAGAATCAGTGAACACAAGCTTATGACATCACACCTCTTTCAACATACCTTGATGTTCTTTGTAGCTTCAAAACCATCAAGCTGGTTGAGCAATTCCAACATTGTACGCTGAACTTCACTGTCCCCCCCAGATCCACCTTCCAAGCGAGAAGAACCAATGGAGTCTATCTCATCCATGAAGATGATGGAAGGAGCATGTTCACGTGCCATGACAAACAGCTCTCGTACCATTCGTGCACCTATCATCATAAATCAAGAATATTAACTCCTTTAGCCTTCTGAAATGACCACAGTAGTTCCTGGTTGGAAAAACAAATTCCATTAATACCTCCACAAAGGTGGATTCTTTTAAATATTTTGTGGCAGTTCTAATTTTAATTCCATTTTTATCCCTGAATTCATTCCAAGGCATCTTTTTAACTCTGGGGTTGCACATGATTACTATATTACTCAAGTGCATCTCCTGAAAAATACCACTTAAATACTGCAACACACAGGGCTATCATTGAACACTATCCAGAAGCTAAAAACTGGTCTAGAATTCAGCAGCATGTATAGTAATGGGTTTGTCTCAATATATCCTTGTGACAACTCTGTTCCACTAGTTGTACTGGTTACTAGTCTGCTTCTAGGTGCAAATCAAGATGCCAATTATAAATAGTTCTTGACTTACAATAATTCAAAGTTACAATGGTGCTGAAAAAAGTGACTAGTATGTACTCTTAAAACCATTTCGATATCTCCTATGCTCGTGTGATTAAAATTTTGACACTTGGCAGTCATCATTTATTTACATTTGCAGTATCCTATAGTAATATGATATGATATATATAATATATATAATATAGTAATATGATATAGTAATATACAATCTTCCAAGAAGCTTCCAATAAGCAGTGTCAATGAAGTAAACTGGATTCACTTAACAACTGCAGCAAAAAGGTCATAAAATTGTATATAGTTCACTTAACTACATTGTTTAGTGATGGAAGTTGGACAATGCATAAGATAAATTAAAATTCCAAATCACATAATCCTTCCCCCAAAGTTACCTTCTCCAATGAATTTCTGCACAAGCTCAGAGCCAGAGACACGGATGAAGGTACAGTCAGTATGATGAGCCACAGCCCGGGCCAGCAAAGTTTTTCCAGTACCAGGGGGTCCATACAATAGCACACCCTATATGAGAGCATTTAAGATTAGTGGGGGATATACAAAAGTTCCAAGTTCAAAGAATAAAGCAGGGACTTTATGCTGGCACCCCACCCTGTAAGAGCTTTCATTCTTATTCAATAAAACAAGCTATACATAAGTGCACTTAGGCATGGAAAGATGGCTGGGAGTTTAACACACTGTTTTCGGAGAAGTAATGATGTGCTTCATTAAGAATCAGCTTCAGTACCATTTAGCAATTAACAATTCATTTTCCAAAGTGCTTATAATCAATTGCAACATTTATCAAATTTATACACTACCCTTTTTCACAGCCATGCAAAAGAGACATAGATAAAAACAAAAGTTTTAAAAATGGGACTGTCCTCAAGCCACCAACCACCCCAGGATTGTATGCTGCTCTCAGATCCCCATGCCAGTTGTCAGAGCCAGGTCTTGATATTCTTCCGGAAGGCTACAAGAGTGCAGGCCCACCTTACTTTTGAAGGCCCTCCTAATCGTAATTGCCACCTATTTGAGTATGAATCATGAATTCAGGATACCAGATTACACACGGGGTCGTCTGGGACAGGACCATCCTATCCAAGACCAAACAAGATAAACTCCCTAGATACAGAGGAGCCTCCTATTCACAGCCAGTTCATCTTACTAGGGTTCAATTGAAGCCCAGTGTTCACCCAGACCACAGCAGGTAGCACAAAAGGGCATCCACAACATTAGTTAATTCACCTAGGACAGAGATAGACCCTAAATGACTTAAGCATGATACTTTAGTCTGAATCTGCAAATTGATACCTCAGTCCATGGTGAAGGATAATCTAATCTACCAGCTCCATGTTAAAAAGAGTAGAATTAAAAATGTTAAAAAGAGTAGAGGACACCAACCCCTGCAATACCCCACAAAACAGGAACAGAGAGCTGGACCTATCAACATTGACTGTAATTTGCCTTGGAGGTAGAATGTGAAGCAGTATAAAATTTTGCCACCCCCACCCCCCGCGAAGTTGATTAAAAGAAAACCATGCATATTGGAAAGATTGAAGACTATTGAGAAGTGAAGAGTTCATATGAATTTACTACCTCCATCCCGTTCCTGCTAGAGATTATCCAAAAGTATGACCAATGCCCTTTCTGTCCCTTTTCTGAGCTTAAAACATGACTAAATGGGGTGCAAACAATCTGTATCATCCAGGATCCTCTAAAGCTATTTTAAACCGTCTTTCTTAAAAAGGCAAGTTGGGACAAAAATATTCAGAAAGGTGGGATCAAGTGATGGTTTTGAGAAGGTGCACCAGCACGATTTTAAGTAGCACCAGCAATATTCCCTCCCTCAGGGATGAATTAAACATCCCTAGGACCCACCCACATGTCATCTCCCAGGTACCTTTAACCAACCAGGAGGGACATGGATCTAATTCACAGGGGGCCAACACTTACAGTTCTGAGAACCCTGCCCACTTCCTTGGGTCCAAGAGGATCAATGTGTTCCCAGTGATAAATTCATTCCTCAGGCATCTCCAAAGCATATGCACCATGCTTTGTCTCCAACTGAGAATAAATCCAGATAGATTTTATCTATTGGATACACTGAAAATTCTTAAGTATAGCCTGAAGGCAAACTTTTAAAGCTCCCTTACCCAGGAGGATCCAGGAAACCCTAAACAAGTCATCAGGAAGCACTCTATGGACACAGTAAGAGTGGAGAAATACTGACATTTGCCCACTCTTAACCCTACTGTGTAGGCCTCAATAGTGGCTTTTAACTTGTGATTGGAGTCATTCATCTTCTTACAGTGGTATTGTAGATGTCTTTTGACCCTTTTCAATTCCTCCATAAAACACAGGGAATACCAGGAATAAAAGGTCAAGAGGGACAACAAAAATGGAATCATGTCCAAGGCCTCAGCCATTGTGCAAAACTTCATATCCCTTTCTCAGGTGAATTAAATCAGAAATTTATCACTGGAAAAATTCAAGTACAAGCTCCAACTTGCCAATGGAAACTGATTACATGATTTCCAATTAATTATTTCTCTCAGCCTATTTCATTTCACAAGGTTATTATGGAAAGGGAATGAAGAAACAATGGTTTGTATGAAATCAATTTAACAAATTAAAGTTTATGGAAGAAAGGGATGTCTGAATCTTATAAGCATACCTAACCTATAAATCAAGAAAAAAATGCCCAAAGAAACTATTTTCAAATAAGCTTGCCTCAATACCCATTGAATTATGAATTATCAGTGCCTCTCTATTGTGTTTTAGAGAACATTGCATGTGGAGATCAACCCACCTAGCCCATTGTGTACACAGGACCACAATAGTACTCTAACACCTCAAGCACATTATTTCCTAGGTCTCTATACTGAGATTTTTGGACTGTATTTACCAAGGGTTGAAATTAAAACAAAACAAAGCTATAGCTCTTCTTAACCTCTGACATTCCCATCTTACTGAAGTCTTTTTCAAAAGCAGTCTAATATCCTTTCAATTTCTCAAGGTTTGTGTGCTCCTTTGAAACACTTTACACTTGCCTTTGGTTGAGCAATGCCCAAAGCTTCAAAAAGCTCTGGATGTTTAACTGGAAGTTCAATCACTTCCTTAATCTCTTTGATTTGCTTGTCAAGACCACCAATCATCTCATAGGTGGAATCTGGGACTTTCTCCACCATCATCAATGAAACCAGAGGATCCACTTTGTTTGGTAATATCTTATGCAGTGTGTAGCTATCATTCCTCAGAGCAACACGACAGTTTGGTGTCACCTGGACAATAAAGAGGAAAATAAGTTGTAAGTAGTAGAAGCAGGTCTAGTTTCTGATGAACCACTGGGGGAGAAATCACAAATCCGTATCTAGCTAATACTTTATGGTTTTCCTTATCTCCAGAAAGCCAGAAACAGCTTACTCACATCATTGATATCTATGTTTTTATCCACATCAACCACAAACTTGCCTTCTGGATGAACCTGAAATACAAAATGGATAATTAACTCTACTGGAAAAAATATTTCTTGTATCATAACAGTCAATAAGCTAAGGTCAATAAGCAATGCTGTTATTATACAGCTATACAATAATGGCTGGCTCATAGCTTCTTTTACAAAAGCAAATGAAAGAGCTACAAAGAAACCCTCCAATATTTTAGACTAGTTTATTTTGCAAGGCATGTCAAAACTGGATTCATTCAACATTTACTAAACCATATAATGTATATTTGTTGCTTAAGGTACTTATGAAATAAGGGCAGGATGTAATAAATAAAACAATACAATTGCTGCTTTTGTTCTGAGATACTATGGCAAACTACATTAAGAGGCTTAATTTTTAACAAGGTAATATTTGATTTAAACATCACAGCTGCTACAATAACCCTAAATAAATTTAGGTCACTGTCAATTTTATTCCAACATCGCAAATACAACATTGCTACCAACATTCCTACCAATTTCTCTCAAAGATCTAAGAATTACAAAGATGCATAGTGTTTATTACATTACTACTCTATGTACAGACAACCCTAAACTTGGGGCCACAACTGACAAAAATTTGTTATACCAATTTTACAAAAAAAATAATGCTATGTTATTAAGCAAATCTGGCTTTCTCCATTGACTTTGCTTGTTAAAACTGCTGGGAAGATTGCAAATGATGGTAACATGAACCTGGGTGTTGCAAAATCATAAATACATATAGGCTGCCTAACATCTAGTTTAATCACATGACCATGAATATATTGTGACAGTCATAAGTGCAAGGACCAGTCATAAATAATTTTTTCAATGCTGTTGTAACATCAAATGATTGCTAAATGATTTATTACAAGTCAAGGACTACCTGTGGTATACATGCAACTCTTTTTCCCCTCCCCACATGACAATTTTATCTTAACAATTTTGATTAAGTAAAGATTTGAGCAGAAATGTTTTAACCCTTTATATTTGCTGTAAAAATAAAAAAATACTAAACACTATTTTATTCTCATGACTCTGCTCCTATCTGAGTCTATTTCCAATTTAGGGAACAAATATCTGAAATAGAGATAGATGTGTGCAAGGAAAACCATACCTTGACTAGCACCTTTTTTTTGTCCATAGCCCTCACCACTTCACCCACATAGGAACCCTGTTCCTGCAGAAGCTGCAATTCCTCACGAAGCAGGCGTACTAGAATATATAAGGTATTTAAACAATAAATAATGCATCAACATAGGATGATAGGATAGATGTGAGAAGAATAAAACTGAAAGTCAACATAATGTAAAGACAGATGGCTTGGCATTCAAATTGGTATTCAGAGGTCTTGAACACTACTACTCATCAACTAAGATATTCTCTTCATCTATCCTTGCCTACAAAATCACATTTCTATAAATTTATAAAATACATACAATTCCATTGTGCTCCACAGTATAAATTTGGTTTTAGCTATTTAGGAGATACAATATAAAAACTTAATTTTAATTTATCTAGATAATTATATCTAGATAGTTTTACATCATACTCTTGTTTAAAATACCATATTCAACTCCCAAAATATTTACAGAGTTTTGGTTATTCTGCTCTTCATTTCTTAGTCACAAAAGCAATCCAACAAAGCACTATTTCTAACTTACCCTTTGCATTAAGTTCATTCCTCTGAGCCTGCAGTCGCCTGAGATTCTGACTCTTATCATTGACTATCAACTTCAAGGAAAAGGAAAAAAACAATGTCTCATGAAAAACTTTGCAGAAATAAATAAAAAGTGTATATGTCCTGCTATAAGCATTACAAAAAGCTGGAGCAAAATGCTTTGCAACACATTTGTACCACTTTAAACTATCAATTAAGACACTCAAAAGTAGCTGCACTATTTCTATTCTAGCCTGGTATAAACTGGATAAAATACTAATAACCAAGTCTTTTACCTCTCATACTAGTAAGGAGAGTTTATTCTCCAGCATATTTCATTTTTAGGATCATATGCACCATGCCTTAATGATTCATATCAAACATAGTAAACATATATCAAAACCTCATTTTTCCTGCATACACAATTATACACAACAGCATACACAACAGCATTTACATCTTACTTTTTGAGGCATTAATGCATTATTATGATGCTTATTATTATATTATGCTACACATTATAAGCAGTAATGAAGATACAGTTGAAAGTTATCCAGAAATTACATTTCAAACCAACTGCATTCCAAATGTTTCAAAGCTTAATCAGAAGAAGAAAAAGTCTATTTGTAAAGAAAATAACATGACTTTTAATCTTTCAGGAAATCAGTAACTTACCTGCAGCTCCTCAATCTTGGACAGGTAATACTGGCGCAGCCCTGTCCCACCCTTGCCCTCATCCAGGTCCATCTGTCAAGAAAAAGCAGAACAGGTTAAGACAACGTCTGTTTCAAGTATAGCCTTTCAGTCAGAGCACAAGTAATTCCTGTCACCTCCTAAGTGCCATCATTTAATGCCTAAGCTTTTCTTTCTTTAAAAATAAAGTCTAAAACAGACTTTACATCTGTTTCACCTCTCCACTTCCACAGGAAAGTCCTCTTAAGTAATAACCTGATTCACAACAACATTTATTTATTTATTTTATTTATTTGATTTATATACCGCCCCTCTCCCGAAGGACTCGGGGCGGTTCACAGCCAATAA
>JAEANM010025713.1:0-10890 GCA_017656035.1 Myanophis thanlyinensis
GGGCGTCCGGGTAAATTTATAAAATTTATAAAACCCGCCCGGATGCCCCGGACAGGATGTAAAAAGAGGACATGTCCAGGCAAAAGAGGACGGTTGGTCACCCTAATGTAGTCTCCAGTACTGGTCATCATTAATACATTTTCAGCTTTCTAATATCATCCCTCTCTTTGCTTTGAGCTACTGTATTTACTTATGTATATACTGCATTAAAACATGTCTAATTATATTCACATCTCTCAGATTTAACACTACTTTATTTTTCTGATTAAAAATTTCAGTAAGAATAAAATGTATTTATTATTTATTAATTGAATTTGTATGTCACTCATCTCATTGATATAGTGACTCTGGGCAGTAAAAACAGTGATAGTAAAAGAGTAAAACAAAAAACAAAAAAACTCCTACAAATTAAGCTCAGGAGAAAGAGAAAAAATTACCAATTATGCAAATATGAATTACTTTCAGAAGCCCAAATGGGAGAGGAAAGATTTAAGTCAGCATCCTTGCTCTATTCTTTTCTCATTTATAAGTCCACTAAAAATTTAAAATAAATAAAGAAGACTCCAGCCTTATTTAATGATGGTAATGTTCATAATGTACATATTTTGAAACACGAAGCTTCATTTTTAGTCTTTCCCACCTAATGTCAGAAAGAACTTATGTAAAGGGTTTTGAAACTATTATTCCTGCCTATCCATCTGTCAGCAGAATATCTTCCTACACTTGAACAAAACTACATCAAATGTGAAGTTGAGAAAGAAATTTCGGAGAAAAAAATGCAGAAAATAATTCCTCAATATTTCCCTATAGGACAAGAATTTGAGAATATTTCAGCATGTTGTCCTCTGTTCAAGTCTTAGAGCTCTTCATCTTTCTTGGACATCTGACTGGAAGAGAAGTTACACAATTCATCCAACACACATATGCATAAGCAGGTAAAAATATCACATGAGGAGTATGTCCATGTACGTGTGTGTGTATGCATATGCATGTGCATGTATGTATCTGTATAATAAAATGACACACAGCCAATGAATAACTTTCATAGATAAAAATATTGATGTCACTTACAGGCAATGTATTGGTAATGTGGTTGGAAAGACACTGCATGTCTTCTGCTACTGCCTCTTGAATTTATTTACATCAAATTTTGCCAACTTTCTCAATATCCTTTGATCAGAGATCTGGGGAAATTTTTCTATGGCTTTCTGAATTGATATTTTCTATGGCTTTCTGAATTGGAACATTTTTTAGTATATACGATCCACAAAGAATTTTTTTTCAACTTCTTTGTTTGACAAATAATTAGACTTGCCAAATCAGCCATTCTATAATATCCTTGGATTTTGAACATAGTCACCCCTCTTTTACCCAACTTCTAGTGATGTTCTTGTATGGACTATATTTCAAGGTATATTCATCTACAAACTATTGTAAAAGATAAGGGGAGGAGAGTGAATAGCACTATTAGAATGCAATGCTTCTGCTTTCATTGTTTGTTTTTATTGTTTTTCAAAAGAGAAAGAGAGAAATCTCTGCTTCTGGCATTCCTGAAATGTCCATGAATTTTCACATGCTGCAAAAGATTTTTTTGCTTTCCTTTTCACATTTTCCTAATTCTTAGAAATGTTACCAAAAATATCCCAGTCAGAGCTTTAGGCAGAATACTAATTTATTGGGTGAGTTCAAATTCAAGAAATTCTGAGATGTGCAATGAGAACAGAATAAAAGATATTCTTTGTTAGGTTTTGAAAGTTTGTGTCATTCTGGTGAAGCTTCAGGCAAATAAATAATGCTTGTAAACTTGCATTATGAACAAATATGCCCCAGTCAGCAAAGCAAAGCTGCTACATTTTTTTTCTCATAACCTTCTTTCTTTATGTGTCCTTGGAATACCGGAAGCAGCCAAAGAAGTATATGACACCCAAACACAGCCCAGAATCTCCTTCCACCTATTGGAGATATTCTGGGTTGACATCCTGAACCACCTTAATAAAGCAAATTGTGCCACTCCTTTATTGAGTGAAGCACATCGTCTATTTGGTAGATATTTTATAAAAGTGATCTGAAAAGGGTTAAGAGGAGAAAGGTTTCATCTGTTGTATGTTTTTCCCACTTAGAGAGAACAATTGGTGGTGTTCAGGGACATTTTAACTCCTGCTATATTTTTATAACACTTATAATAAAGTACCTTGTTAAAACAAGTTGCAGCCATCTCACACATGACCTTTCTCGGTTATTCCCACTGAAGGAGGAAGTCTAATGAGTTGCTTCAGAGATGACTCCAGGCAAAATCGGATTTGAGTTTTGCAGCCCATTTTTTCCACCAAACTTGAGCTCCTTCCATTGTTTTACTCTTTACTTTCCAGCTGGCATTTCTCTTTGATGCACAATGCATTCTATCCACAGAATACCCATCAATCCAGAGGCTGTAAAACTCAAAGTATCCTAATACATGAACACATTATGATGTGAATCAAGTGCTGAAAAAAAAAAAACAGCAACAAGCAACATGCCTTACAACCAGTGATCAAGTTCTTGCTAGCTTGTTCTATGCCAGCTGATTCCAGGTTCCTGGACGAAGTTATTCTTAACAAATCCAGCTTTTCTTCTGGAGATATATCAGGAATGCAACATTACTTGCTTAATGTACAAGTGAAATGTTACTCTATCCTTATTGTTTGCAGCCTCTGTAAATGCCATGCCTGCTTTCAATTTTATTCCTTCCCTATTTTCTCTGCTCCAATCATAAACCTGTCCTGGCTTTTAGAAAATGTCATTCTGCCTTTCAAGTCAGTACAATAGGTCATAACAGGAAAGCTCAACCTGCAAAAGGATTATTATAGCAAGTGTTATAATGTCACAAAACTTTGCACAATTTATTCATTTCTTTTTTTAAGTGGGAAAAATGACAAATAAATGAACATAGCCTGACTCCCTGCTTGAACCTCTTCTGAAAATGTCTTGGCAATTTGGATTATAGAATTATAAAAATGGTGAATAATGAAGAAATCAAATCTATTGATATTCCAATTATGGTTTCTGCATGCTTTTCATTTTGTCAAACTTCATCTTCTACAGCAAGTTAGAGAAAGTACTCTCATTGGCTCTTTTTATAACAGTAATGGCACCAGCAGATTTCATAGGTGGCACCAACAGTATTTAGATTAAAGGATGGTTAATTAGGTCTAAGAACTGTAAATTTGATCTCCCGTAGCCTTGAGTGTAATTACAGAGATGGACTTTATGCCTATGAAATTCCCTAGCAGATCTGTGGGTGAATATCTTCTGTGAATTTCTCCAGGGGAAAGAAAAAATGTCCAACATTTTAATCAAAAGCAGGACTTCCTTGGTTATACAAGTAGCACTGCTATTGGAAAAACTTAAGGGAGGCACTCCCTCAGAAGACCTTTCTTTGAGCTATAGAAGTATGAAAAGCCAAAGTGGCTGCAGACCGCTGGAGAGAGACAAGAGAATCTCAAATTTTCATTTTAATAAAGCAAATGTAAAGACATCTCACTCAACTCATATCACCCATGATTTTTTTATTCTCCAAAATTCTCATTGAATAAATCTTTGAGCATTTTTTTCTCCATTAGATTAAATGAGAATTTGTAAGAAATAAATGCAAAAGAGTTTATCTGTTTGGCATTAAGAATGAAAGGTTATAGATTCACAGATTCAGCTCACTGCAAATTAGATACCTGGGTAAAAGTATCATTAGGGAAGAATCTATAGAGCATTCTGATAGGGTGATAGCTTCCCAGTAATTGCCCTGGAGTGGCTAGGCTTACAAGATAAGAATCAGGAAGAAATGTGTTTGTTTCACATTTGACAGCCAATATATCCAATTTTATTCTGTGAAATTAAGAGCTATCTAAAATGTCATTGTTCTTCAGAATAAGAATGCTCAAATCCAGTAAAACTTTAACTTCACAGATAAATAAGTAGACAGACGGACAAACCAAGAAGACATGATTTCACACAAGGAAAAAAAGAAGATGAAGAAAAAAAATATTTATTAAAAATATATAAAAAAAATATCTATGATGTTTCATGCAACAATTAAACAAAACCAAGTAATGACCACCACAGCAGACTTCAACATTATGAAGAAGATAAATGAAAAATGGACAGAACCTGAATCTGAAACTATGGTCCCATCTTCCATACTATGTAATGCAAAAATCACTAGGAAATAGGCTTACTTGGTTCTATGGGAGTTGTGTCAAGACAGAAACATCTGGAAATGGCAAGCTGTTGTTGTTGAGCATGTGTCAAAAACTGATTAAGCTTCACTTTTTATATGAGCTTCAGAAAAAAAAGAAGAGAGTATCAGATTTGAAGTTACTGAAAATAGTAACCTAGAAAATAAGTATTCCCAGCAACACCTTGGTGTTATCTGTAGTGCCACAAGATTTTTCTCAATCTTTTATTCATGAGGCAAGAGATGCTGTCTATTCACAATCTATTATCACATTTTAAAAATTATTTTGGGGAATAAAACATCCTTTATTCTTGGGAATAATTGATTCTAACTAATGAAGCTTTTTGGATGAGTCATAAAATGTCTTCCAGGAAAAACAAAGAAAGTCCAGTTGCCTTTTGAAAAAGCATATTTGAGACAGCCATGACCTGAATGACTGAGAATCACCATAGACAAATAAAACATTCTGTTTTGTCTTAAATTACACTGATGATCTCTGTTTGAATTTTCATCCCTCCCTTTAATTGAAAAACAATGTTCATTCTATGAGAAATTGTTTAGTTATCTTCCCTGCCTCCCCTTCCAATTTCCTTATTTTTATTTCCCAAAATGTACTTTATTTCACCCAGATAGTGCAAGGCCAGCAGATGATTTTGACAGTTACTAAATGTAGCCACTGTAATGGATTCATATTTCTTAACATTCAAGTGGCTTTTATTTTTCAGCTCCAATGGTACTATTCCTGTGGAGTAAAACAGTGATGACTAAGACAATCTCCCGCTTTTGGGTATAAGATGATTGACAATTGGAATCACAGAACAAAAATCTTATTTTCTTGTAAAAGCATTATAGATTTGTTCAGGTATGCTAATATAGAGAAGAGTAGTGCATGATTACCTTCATAAATTTATCAGCCTCAGGCAGAAACCAGTTAACAAGCTGATCCTGAGCAAAATTCAAGGTGACAATTTTGACCTCTGGACTTCTCCAACAATCTGGGTTTTCCAGCAGCCTTATCCAAATGATTCAGTTGAGGATTAAATTACGGTAGGCAATTTCATACCCTCCAGAACTTTGGGGTGACAACTTTTACAATCCCTTATCATTATGCATTTAGGATGGAGCTAATAGGAATAGAAATCTAAAACTTCTGTGAAACACCAAGTTGTTTACAGTGCAAGCCATATTTCTCCAGAACAGGAAACATTGTCACTTGTATTGCAGATATAATACTATGAAGACCAGGATGGCTCAAAGTTTATCATAGGATGTATAGCTATTTCATGAAACTGTAATCAAGCTTGATCTTACTGTTCAGATCTTATTTTATCTGTGGGAAGATCTGTGGGAAAGACTATATTTCATCTCATGCAAGGGTACAAACCTACTACCTGTTTTCAACTCTTTTTAGCTTCAATATCTTTTTCCAAGCATTTCCCCTCTTGAATTGTGTTGTTCATACAAAATACACACACACACAAACACACACATTTTATTTTGAAATAATGCATATCTTATGAATATTTAGATTTAAGTATTTAAATGCAAACTTTTCAAGCAATTTTTCTTTTTAAAGAAAAGCTGAGTGGAAGAAATGAAAAAGAATAGGCTTCCAGTGGGATAAACAATATGGGGATGTAATATGAATGGTACATCCAATCAACTGATTTGTTCATGCTTCATTTTATGCTGCTTTTAATGAAGAGATAGATAGATAGATAGATAGATGATAGGCCAATAAATGAGAGAGAGAGAGCGAGAGAGAGAGAGAATAAAATGTGTTTGAATAATAGTAGCTCTGGTTGGTAGTTAGACTGTTGTTTGAGCCCTGAACTTGGCAATTTGGTTGCAAACATTTCATCACCATTAAAGGAGACATTTTTAGTAGATTTTTGAGTCATGCTTGTCTGTCAGAACACAGTCTTTGAATACCTTTTTATGAGGTGCAAATTAGTCTGAATGTTTATACATATATTTCTGAGTCATGGTCTGATTTCGGACTATTTGATTGGCTGTCTGTTGTTGCTGGGCTACAGTTAAGTACTGTCTGTGTGGTGCAGTTTAGGATTAGAGTTGATTATCTGGCTGCTTTTGAGTCATGGTCTGGTTTTGGCTTGTTCGATAGTTTGAGTGGCTGACTGTTGTTATTCAGACATGGCCCATTTTCTTGTATAGTAGGGTGCCTGTTTGTTCATTTTAAATGCTACCTTTGGGATTGTGGTTGATGCAGTTCTTTTGTTCTCAGCAATTGGTAGACTGGATCAATGTTAATGTGTTTATTTATCGACATTGGTGGAAAACCAGGCTTCAAGGAATTCTCTTTCTTTTCTTGATTTCACCTGACTTATAATCCATTAGCTCATAAGAAATCAGACCATGTCTCAGAAATGTTAAGACTATATCTGAACATGTTCAGAAATATCTGAAAAAACAATGTTCAGACTAACTTGCATCTCATAAAAAGGTTTAAAAACCTGTGTTCTGATAGATGAGCACAAGTCAAAATGCACTGACGATGTCTCCTCGAATGGTGATGAAACATTTACAACCAAATTGCCAAAGGATGCAGCTCAAACCAACAGCCTAGAGAGAGAGAATATTGTATAGTGTGATGTTTACTAATTCACATTTTTGAACCACCCATCTACCTTCATTGTTTATTATCTGATGAGCCAAAGATAACTTAGAACACTCCTTTTTAATACCACTTACCTGCAGAGAGTTTTCAAAGATTTGGAATGCAATAAGAGGGAAGGGGAAAATCCTCTGAAACAATCTTGCCAAACAATGTCAGTTTTTCATGGAATAGCATAAATTATTATTTTTTGTGGACAAAGAAACTCTGATTAAGTGGTGCCTGAAGATCATGACTATCCCCATCAAATGAGACATACTATACAGTTGGCATGGAATACACCAACTCCGCCCCCCACACACCCTATGTACAATATCAAGCAATTGTTAACAGGTAACAGAAGCATCCCTTTTAATTTATTATTTATTTTATTCTTTATTTCTATGATACAGAAAATACATTTTCTACTTTTTACATAATCAGTTGAAAGGATACCTGGATAATCTGCCTTTTCCTATTTTGTCTTTTTGTTAAGAAAAAAAGGAACCTAATTTCTGAGAAATATAACATGAAGCAAGAGTTGCATTTCCATATTTTAATTTATCTCATTCTCTTCCAGTTCAGGCAATGTCTGCTATTTCAAGCACAGAAACTAGTGATTAGATATTTCAAATCCTAACATGGTTTGATGATGTGTCCACCGCTTCAATCTGACAACTCTAAATTTCTGTCTCTGATCCTTTGAAACTGGAAACTATCATTTTCTTCTACTTTTTCATAAACATAATACAAATAATATTTATGTATTATAAGGAATTTTGTAGATTGAAGTCATTCATTCTCCACTCCTCCCTCCTTTCCCTCTTGTTTAAATTTCAACAATTATTATTGCATGGTGCCATGGTGCTAATATTTTTTAGTTGGCTTTCTAAGAAATTAGTTTATAAAAGCTTCTTATAGCAGATTAGAAATGACAATTTGCCAGATTAGAAATGACAATTTGCCTGACACACATTGGTTCATAATTTTTACAATATGTTTTAATTCATATTTTCATATTTTGATATTTTCAGTATCTTTAGTACAGTTAGGGGATGTCAATACAACTATTGTCACTTGTAAGAATTCCTATTTCAAATGCTGACATGTTTTTGCATCATTTTTCTGGTGTACCTCTTTCAATGGAAAAGCATTTTGCTTCATATCTTTACTATCATGGACTGGGGAATAAAGCAAATGAATAAAATATAATCATCTGTCATTAGAGAACTTCTGATTTCAAAAGGGCAAAACCAGTATATTAACACTTTCTGCTTGAAGCTTGATTGGCAACTTGGTTCATAATTCAAGCATTGTCTTTGTAGCCTATCTACAACCAGTGTTTCGACTATTTGTACAATGTTATGTATTTTAATTTATATCTAAGTGTATCTTGTGTAATCCAGATGGTCAAAATATTTCCAGTAAAGAATGCATAAATGGGAAAATGTAGAGATCATTAAAATTGGTAAATTTCGGTATTGGGTATGAAAAAACATTCAACCCTACATTTTGATTAGCATTTGGGAGGAATGAGAGGAGACACCTCTTTCTTCCATTCATGCATTTATTTTGCTTTTTTGAGGAACAAAAACTTACCGTTTCCTCCTCTTATCCACAGTCCAGGAAGATGTTGTGTAGAGCACTATGACAAGGGAGGCTTTGGAAATTATAATTCTTCAGGCTCTTGCACCATGACCTCTAGATAATTTTTAAACTCAAGAAAGAAGGCATCTTGAATGAATATGAGAGTGGGGCTTAGAGAAAACTCTAAACTGAAGAAGCAGTTCTTAAATCAATGGAAGAAAGAGTTAGAAAGAAACTCACAAAAATAACTGAAAGGACTTAGGCTCCATAATCACCAGGTAAGAGATATGCAAGATGTCAGAATAATTATGAAAAATGTGGAATACCTAGAAAACTAAACTGTCCCAGAAGTTTGCCACTATTGCTCCTAATGGTTAGTTTAAATCCAAGCTTTTAGAGATATGCTTATCATGGTGGAAAAGCTTTTTTTTACCATTCCAAATATAAATGGATGTACAGATGGTGGTCAATTTTCTGCTGGCCACAATAGAGATGCCCTTATGTGCTAGGGAGCTCAAAATGAGCCTTGAAGTTTCTCACTGCCAGTCAATTCAAATTTAAATAAACCCACTTCCATTTTTTTTTGCCTTTTAACTACTATACTCTTCAGTACATTATTTGCTTTATTATTAAAGATCTGAATCAGCTTCTAGGTTTTTCACTATTGAGCTGTCTCACAGCTACAAATAGGAATGATCAGGTATTGAGCTGTGGCGGCACAGTGGTTAGAGTGCAGTGCTGCAGGCTACTTCTGCTGGCTGCTGGCTACCTACAATTTGGCAGTTCAATTTGGCAGTTCAAAATCTCACCAGGCTCAAGGTTGACTCAGCTTTCCATCCTTCTGAGGTGGGTAAAATGAGAACCCAAATTGTTGGGGGCAATATGCTGACTCTGTAAACCACTTAGAGAGGGATGTAAAGCACTGTAAAGTGGTATAATACATCTAAATGTTGTTATTGCTACTGCAGAACTTTTTTTAACTGTCCCATTCTTATAGGGGAATTAAGCCACATACTTTGTTTTCAGTGACTTCATTCAAAGTGAAATGAGTCTATCTGGTTTGTGTCCTATGTATTTCCTTCCTTCCTTCCTTCCTTCCTTTCCATACTTAAGCAACTTTATAATTTATGGTTGTGTATTTCAAGTTGTCATAACAGGAACAAGAATATCAGGTGATATTAATTTACATGTGAACTTCTTACTTTGGGAATATTGCTATGAGAGCATAGAGAGAATAGGTCAAAGTCTCTTTGTTCTTTCCCCAATAAACTTTCTGGGCCAAGATATGATGGCAGGCACAGCTAGAAACACCCAACAGTAAAATGTTATCAAAAAGACACATAGACTCATCTGATTTAGTGGATCTAAATGTTTTCATACCACACTGTGATAGAGATGACAAATGGTATACTCCCTCTTTCTTTCTGTCCTTCTCTCTTATTGTATTAATTGTACAATTCTGTGATATTTTCTCTAAAACCAACAAAAGAAAATTATTCCACTTTTTTAAATCATTTGAGGCACAGATTTTTCTCTCTCTCTCATGATGACAAATGTTACTAAACAGTTTTGGAAGTTCTTTATTTCCTTGCACAAAATTTTATGTTATTGTCCAAGGTCATGCACTATGTCAGGGGTCGGCAACCCGCGGCTCCGCACCCGCATGCGGCTCTTTTGAAGCTTTGCCGCGGCTCCGACAGCCGGCGGGATTTTCAAACCTCCGCCGGCAGCTGGCGGAGGTTTGAAACCCCCCCCCCATTCGAGTGGGATACGGAGGCAGGACATTGTTGCCTGCCCACGAGGAGGAGAAGGAGGCGGCGGGCGACAAGGAAGGGTGGGCGAGGGGAGGGAAATGGCGGGACGGCTTTGTTCCTTACCCTGCCCGGAATTCAAACTTTCATCCACGCTGCCAAGCCAGCAATGCCCTCGCTCAGCTCCCTTCTTCCACCGCCATGATGTCCGGAGCTTCGTTGCCGCAGCTTCGCCGGATTGCGCCTCCCGCTTTGCCGCCAAGCGTGGACGCTGCCAGCCTGCAAGCCCCGGCTGCAGAAACTGCCCGGGGGAGAATCCCCCTCTCATGGGGGGGGTTTCCAAATCTCTGCCAGCTGCACCAGGCTGTATGGAGGTCCAAACACTCCGGCATGCCATTGCCGGGCCAGCGGAGGTTTCAGAATCCCCCTCCCATGCAAGTGGGATCCAGTATCTCCGCCGGCGCCCCCCCATTTGGTATATCTCTGCCGGCGGAGATACCGTATCCCACCCGCATGGGGGGGAATTCTGAAACCTCTGCTGGCCCGGCAATGGCGTGCCGGAGTGTTTGGACCTCCATGCAGCCTGGTGCGTCCGGCGAAGATTTGGGTCCCCCCATGAGAGGGGGATTCTCCCCCGTGTGGTTTCTGCAGCCAGGGCTCGCAGGCTGGCAGCGTCCACGCTTGGCGGCAAAGCGGGTGGCCAAATCCGGCGAAGCTGCGGCAACGAAGCT
>JAEANM010025714.1:0-10890 GCA_017656035.1 Myanophis thanlyinensis
CCAGCCAATGGGAAGCGCCGCTTTGACAGCCAATCAGCTGTCAGTCGACTTCCTGCACATGCGCAGTATACAACATCAATAAATGAGATCAATAAAGTAATTTGGAAAAATAACCATAGGAGTAAATCGAGGCAAGTCTTACTTGATACCAAACTACTTGGGATAGTTTAAAAAAAAACCTAATGGGATTGGAGAAAAGGATCCCTTTAATCCAGTTTAAAAACTCAAGAAAATAACAAATGCAACTCATCCTTAGTTAAGTGTAAAATGGTACACAATGGAGCAAAAAAATAAAAAGAAGCACTTCTTCACACTATGCATTAATTTATCTGCGGAGTTTATTACTGCAAGATGTGATAGCTATTTTGAATGCCTTCAAAACTTGTTTGCATAGATTCATGAGAGTCAAGCCTAACATAATCCTTAGTCTCAAGAACAATACTACCTGTTGGTTTCAGCAGACCACCAGATTGCAGGCAAACAATATTACTACCTGTTTCAAGGTTACCCAGAGGCATCTAGTTGTTTCCTAAAAAGCAAAATGCAGAAGTAAAATAGGCCTCACCAATGCAATAAAATTACTCTTATAATCTTATTTCACCATGATAATCAGTTCCTTTTAATCTGCTTTTTGATCAGTTTTCCTTATCTTTTGCTGGTGAATTTATCCATTAGATTAGTAAATACTTTTCCTGTGTTGAATATATTGTTTATCAGTTTAAGGGACTCATGTTACCATGACTAACAAAACTATCATTTTTTTTCTTAATATGATCATGACTTTATCAACCTTTCATACATTTACCTTCTAACTTTGTGGACAGGTCTCTGCAGTTGTTTGAACAATGATGCAGAAGTGGTTTCCCACGGCCTTTTTCAGATTTTTTTTCCTTCCCGCATTCCCAACAAAGCCAACATCCCAGCTATTGCTGGGTAACCTTCATCCAAATATTAACCTGGTCCAAATTTGCCTAGCTTCTGAAGTTAAATAGAAGTCTTGAAACAAAAATATAAATTAGGGAACTACCATGCAAAAAAAAAAAAAAGATTTATGCTGTAATTGTGTGAAGAAAGGTAAAACTGCTGGCCTAAAACAAATACCTTAAGCAAATTTGCGTCTGACACCATTAGGACAGAGAAAAGAGACTCCGTGGATAAGCTTGGAGTTCTTACTCTTCTACAATAACCCCATGTAATCACATCAGTCCAAAACCTGGTTGTAACTTTAAGAACAGTCAGTCTATGGGTAATACAGGTAGTCCTTGACTTACAACAGTTCATTTAGTGACTGTTTCAAAGTTACAACAGCACTAAGAAAAGTGACAGTTTTCCACACTTATGACCATTGCAGCATCCCCATGGTCAATTTACATTCAGATGCTTTGACAACTGGTTCGACTGCAGTGTCCTGGGGTCATGTGATCATCTTTTGCAACTTTCTGACAAGCAAAGTTAATGAGGAAGCCAGATTCATTTAACATTCTTATTACATATACTAATTTAACAACTGCAGTAATCAGTAACTCACTTAACAACTGTGGCAAGGAAAGTCATAAGATGGGGCTTTGGATAAAAGTAGATTGAAACTTTTTGGAAACCTATAGGCCAGACATAATTTGAATACTTCTTTATATTTTTTCCTGATCAAGATATATTAGAAATAAGGTATCATTTGGCCATCAGTTGGCACCAATAATATGCATTCCTTGGATTGTGCAAAGCAATCCAAACTATACTGTTTGGATATATTCTGTGTTATCAAATTCTAGCATACCACAGACATTTATGTAGGACTTGGCAGCACTCAATATGCAGATAGTGGACAGGACCATTCATGAGTCTAAATAAATACTAATCTCTTCTAATTTTTCCAGTAGCCAAACAATGTGGTGTTATTGAAAAATGAAGCTGTATCCAGAATGTATTTATTTATTATCAAATCTATAAGGCTCTCCAAATTCAGTGATGCTTGGCAGCATACAACATTAAAAGCAACAACAGCAACATTTAAAGTTATAAACTGAAAATAGTAAAACTAGAACTCTGTCAACATCCAACATTCCCACTTGTTAAAGACTTGTTAAAATGAGATCAGAACAGGAGACATGCATGGATCTCTAGGTGGGTGTTGTTGCAGAGGACAGGCATCACAACAGACAAGGTTCACTCCCTCCATCTCCAGCAAGGTGGCACTGTTTAATTGATGGGATATATGCCAACACAGTTGAATAGGACTGGGAGACACTATAGGAGACAAACAGACCTTCAAATAACCATACCACAAAGGATTTTACGGATGATAAATAGCACCTTGGTTTTCAAAACATCTATCAAGCAGCTTTTCTTCAAATGCATATTAATGAAGTCATCAGTGGGTGTCTGGAATTAACATTCATTTGTATTTTTCATATTCCATATTTTCCCCTTGTACTATCAATCTGCTGAACACCTAATTCTATGGTGCTTTCCAATGTCTATATATATCAACCCATGTGGGTTGGCTGTAATATTTATCCTTATCTTCTTTTCTCCCCCCTCTTATCGGTATTATGATTACAATGATAATACCATTACAGTTATATTGTTATTATTCTGTTGCTCTGTTGCACTGGAGAAATTCTATTATGCCACTGTTTTTTCATTACTGTCTGTAGAACACCCAAAATATCCAATCGATTTTTAAAACAGAGCACCATTTGCCAGAAAATTGGGATAATTTTTTAAAAAAAGAGTTTCTATTTTGGAACACTTATGCGAAAAAAATTAATTCAATACAAGATTTCCTCATCTCAAAAAGAACATAATGATGTTTAAAAAAGTAACCAGAAACTTGACGGGTTAATAGATCCTTTCACAATGATAACAGTAACAAGCCTTTGAAATGTCAACACTGTTTAAAGAAATATATAATAATCAGAAAGTTTTGGATGTGAGCACCTGTATTTTAACAGTGGTATAACATATATGAATGTCAGATACATACAATAACTAAATAAAATCTTTTGGCTTGAAGACATTCTTGAGTGAGAAAAAAAGCAGTTGGCTGCATCTACAAGTAGTCCTCAACTTATGACATTTGAGCCCAATATTTGTGTTGCTAAATGAGACATTTGTTAAGTGAATTTTTCCCCATTTTGTAATAGTTGATAAATAAATCACTGCCGTTGTTAATAACACAGTTGTTATGTGAATCTGGTTTGCCCCTTGGACTTTGCTTGTCAGGTCACACATACTGATTACATGACCCCCGGCATACTGCAACCATCATAAATATGAGTCAGTTGCCAAGCATCCAAATTTTGATCACCTGGCTATGGGGATGCAGCAACTGTTGTCTGAAAAATAGTCACAAATCCCTTTTTCAGTGACATTGTAACTTTGTTGTTGTTAGTTGTGAAGTCACGTCTGACCCATCATGACCCCATGGACAATGTTCCTCTAGGCCTTCCTGTCCTCTACCATCCCCCGGAGTCCATTTAATCTCACACCAATTGCTTCAGTGACTCCATCCAGCCACCTCACTCTGCTGTCCTTTTCCCCAGTAACATATTGGACACCTTCAGACCTGAGGAGCTCATCTTCCAGTGTCATATCTTTTTGCCTTTTGGTACTGTCCATGGAGTTTTCATGGCAAAGATACTAGAGTGGGTTGCCATTTCCTTCCCCTGTGGTCATGTTGTGTCATTATAACTTGTCCGTCTTGGGTGGCCCTGCACCTTCATTGGGCTACGCAAGCCCCTTCACCATGACAAGGCAGTGAACCATGAAGGGGTAATTTTGAAAGATCACTAAATGAACTGTTGTTAAGCCGAGCACTACTTGTACAACACTGGACTCATCAGAGATTTCAGGAAAAGCTGTCCTATGCATAGACTTGGGCATAGCAACAATCTGTAATTCTATAGATAATAAATACAACCCCCAAAACGCACAGGATGATCAATACTGCGGCAAAGCAGCCAGCGTTTGCCTTGCATTTACTTCTAGAACAAACCAGACGTTTTTTCTAACTAGAAAAAAATAAAAATCCAACCCTGAAGGGCATTGATTCACGTTATGCCCGCCCTGCCCTTTTCTTTAAACGAGCTTCAGTTTCCGAGGGGGAAAAAAGGAAGATTTATGTGCCAGGATTATTGATTTCCTCGTCAATGGAGATCCGCCCACGATCGGAGGCGAGTGAGGCACCTGCAAAGGCGTCACGTCGCCGCCACCCACGTTCACGAGGCGCCGGCAAGGTCCGAGAGGGAGCGGACTTTTTTTCCCAAAGCAATTTGTCCGTATTCCCGGAGGGAATTTTGTTTATTTGTTTGTTTGTAGCGAAGAAACTGGCAGGAGTTGGTTGGGGGGGGGGAGACTATTTGCGAAATGGAGTTGGGGGGCGGAGGGGGAGGCTGAGCGTCCCAGACGGGCATCGCAGAGGAGCCCAGCAGATAGACGGGAGACGGTGGGGGGAGGGGGGGAGCAGCGGCAGGCAAAGGGCAACGCGGAGCTTTTCCCAAAGTTGTGAGGCGAAAAAAGAAAAAGGCAGGCTCGACGCAATGAAGGCTGGGGTAGACGCGGCATTTTAGGCCCCGAGCCGATAAACCGCCAAACGTGTTTGGTTACGTGTCTTCGTTCGTACATGTATCGCTCCAAACGTGTTTGGATAATTTTCGTTCGGACCGTAATACAGGTTTCGGTTCGGACACGCATTGCTCCAACCGTGTTTGGATATGTTTCCTTCGGACCGTAATACGTGTTTCGGTTGGGACACGAATTGTTCCAACCGTGTTTGGATACGCGTTTGGGTTCGGACACGTTATCGCTTCAACCGCGGATTTGCCACCGCGGCAAAGCCTCTCCCTTCCGGTCTTCTCGGAAGCCCTTTAAATCGCCCCCAAACGGGAGTCGCCAGCCCACAGGCGGAACTGAGCTTCGACCGAGGGCGGCCGTGCCCGGGCCGAGCGAAGGGAGGGGCGGTCCGGAACCAAACGGACGCTCGGCCACGAAGAAAATGAGCACGAGGAGCCCGCAGCCCCGCCCCTTGATTGGAATCGCGACAGGTCCGAGCCGCCCGCTGCCGCCACCCACGTTCCCTTCCGCGCGCCGCCCCCTCACGTGGCTCCGCACGCTGCAAGGTCGGCGAGGGGCAGACGGCGGAAGAGAGACGCAATTGCGCCGCGGGGAGAGTTGGAGGGAGGCGGGACTGCCTACGTCAACGGGAGACCTTCTTTCCTGGGTTGCCCGGGTTTATAAACCCGGATTTGGGCTTTTCTGGTCCCCGTTACTGTTTCTCATGGGTTTTTTTTTTAATTATTATTTCTGCATGTTAAGTTACATATCTTAACTGGATAATTAACTTTGTTTAAAACGGGTTTTTTGAGGATTTAAAAAAAAATGATTTGTTTTGTGTAGAATCTTGTGCACGAAATCTTGCGGGTTTTTTGCTTTTTTTTTTTTTTTTTTAAGGAAACCCCCGCTGACAATCCTGCGTCTTTCCGGTGGTTCTTGGTCACGCTGTCCAGGGCTCTTCTTGACTAGTGTCTTGACACACAATCATAGCAAAAATGTATGCCGGACAGGTGCCTCTGTTGCAGAAGGACATGGGTAGCAAAAGAGATTGCCTCTACTTGTGGCTGGGCGTCTGCCTTTTGCAAAGCCCAGAACGGCAGCTCTTAATAACGTCCTCCCTGTGCCTGATGACTGACATCACCTTAACCAGTGTCCCCAGGGGACCCCCTCCAGGTGGCTCTGGAGGACACTTGACAGAAGGGCCTGCCAGCATAGCCAATTAATATCGAAGAGTTGTCACCACTCCTTTGAAGGAGATAGGTTTAGGGAAGGCTAGAGTTTATAAGTATGAATAGTCCTCAATTTATGACCGCAATTGAGCCCAAAATTTACTTTGCTAGGTGAGAAGCTTGTTAAGTGAGTTTTGCCCCACTTTTATGACTTTTCGTCCTATATTTGTTAAATGAATTGTTGCAGTTGTTGAATTAGTAACACTGTTGTTGAGTGAATCTGTCTTCCCCGTTGATTTGGTTTGTCAGGTCACAAAAGCTGATTGCATGATCATGGAACGCGGCAATTGTCATAAATATGATTCAGTTGTCAAGTGTCGTAAGGTAAATCACATGACCACCGGGATGCTGCAACGGTTATAAGTGTGAAAAATGGTCATAAGTCACTTTTTTCAACGCTGTTGTAACTTCGAATGGCAGAAGAGAGATGAAGTTGCGACCTGTTGTAAGTTGAGGATTATCTGTAGTAGACCATCAATCAGCGATCAGTGACCATCATACTTCATTTGTATAACTGACTTCCAAAACACAGGAGTCCCTGGTGTTAATTTCAGCTGCCCCCATCTTCAGAAGTAGAACTCTATCTGGGTCTTCTTAGCCAGGCAACATGTAAAAAATTAACTTCCCAACCCCTGTGAAAAGTTGCTTACACAATGGTAAATTCTCTGGAAGCAATTATTCAGGAGAGGTAGAATATGATCAGTTTTGAAAGCATGAGCTGAGCTTGTAAAGTCATGGGAGCCATTCTTAATGGCAGTAGTTGGGGGCAAACAGAATAGCCAGCTTCAAGCAGCAGAACTATTGCTGGCTGGGGAATTCTGGGAATTGGCACCCACACATCTTAAAAATTGTTGAAAAACACTAGGCTAAAAGATTCTCCATCTCAGGCAGTAGCTTTCAAGTGCCATCCCCACATCTTTTCCATCCAAACAGTTTGAAAGTATATTGATAACCACCTCAACCTCCTCATATACTTCCCAACTTTAGCAGTTTGTTATGGTTAACACTTCATTAAATGTTGGCAATTCAGTAGTAGAGGCATAATTATGCACCATTAATCTTAGTAAGATACCATATTTGAAAGGATAACTGGACATTGAATGAAATATTGTGCATGTCAAGAGTTCCAGCCCTCAACTATACTATCGTTCAGAGTATTTAATCTATTTCCCTTTCTTTGACAATGTACTAGGCCTATGATTTTGAGTTGTGAAAAACATGTATTGATTTAAAAGATTTAGCACTACTTCCAGAATGGTTTGCAAGTTTCCAAGACTGATAAATCGCTGTGACAGCTTTATATATGGATATACTCAAGGCAGGAATATATTTGGAACATCTTTTTATAGCAAACTACCATAGAGCATTTACCTTGGCATACTTGAATATTCTTCATTCAGCAGTTTGAGAATGCAGACTTTTTACCTTATTATAAAATATTCTGCTCTTATAATGTCTTCCTCTATTGCTTCTTTTATAAATATTTTTATAATACTTCAATATGTCCAAGAGTTATGTAAAATGTTCTGTGCGTGGAAAGGCCATCTTTGCATGGTTCATGCCTTAACTGAGATCTTTGTATTTTAGATGCAGAAGACAGGCAGTACGAAGGGGAAAAGGCTATGATTGAGGGGTTGTTTTGGTAGTGATTTGTAGACATGAATGATGACTGAGGAGAGGAAAGGAAGAGAAGATGCTGGGAAGTAGAGATGGATGATTATGCTAATCGGGCCATCAGCAATGGCAGCTAAGGAAAATCTGGGGCATGGGGACGGTACTGGAAGGATCAGGGACAGATGGCCTTCAAATCAAATCAAAACAAAACAATTTTATTCATCACATACATCGTACGAAATGCAGTGAAATATGTATGCAACTGCCCCACGACCGTAGGTAGTAGAGCAAGAGGTACTAGTATAGACAGGGTAGGAGAATAAGTTAGGGGGTGATAGAGAGGGGTTGTTATAGTTTATGATTTAGGGTCTGTATTGCCTGTGGGAAGTAGCTCCTCCTTAGTCTCTTTGTGTTGGCTTTCAGGGAACAGAGGCGTCTTCCTGACCGCATCGTGGTGAATAGTCCATTGTTGGGGTGGCTGGGGTCCGTCATTATCTTCCTGGCTGTGCTTTATTTAAACCAACAGTGGAAATAGAAGCTCCGAGGAGGCAGGAAAAGGAAGTAAGAGAAAGTGCTTGGAAGAAGGCAAAAGTAGGCAAGGGGATATGCTATAGTGGACCATCAATGGGAATCACAGCTGACGGGATAGACTCAGATAGAGAGAAGAGAAGGTGCTAGAAAAATGTTAGTGGTGTGTTTATTGTTTATTGACAGGATTTCTATACCGCCCCTCTCCCGAAGGACTCAGGGCAGTGTACAGCCTTCTAAAACAAATCAACAGAAGTTAAAAAATCAATTAAAACAAATTAAATAAGTTGGCTGAATAAAATTGGAATACCAAAATAAGTTTAAAAGTTTAAAAATTTAAAATTCAGCAATTTAAAATTTTAAAACCCCTAAGTGTTAAGGAGATATGACAAACTCCGGCACAGGTAGCAGCAGCTGAGGGGAGGTAGGTGAGGGTGGTGCCAAACAATCAAAAGTGAATTGAATCAGCAGGATATGCCCTGTGTGTATATTAACAGAAGTTGAGGTAACAGCAGGGAGGTAAAGAAGAGAAAGTACTACAGTATGAAGATCAGGGACTGCTGGGCTGATATTCAGCCTTTTTTTTTTTTACACTAAATTGTCTCTCACCTTGTAAAATCACTATAAATTCCCTCCAGATTATATTTCTTCCAGGGTGTAGCTAATTCAAATCTGGAGTATGATTATTTGTTTTGGATTTAAAATTAAACATTTCATTTTGTGTACACCTCTCTTCTATAATTTGGAAAAACCTTGATTGGTCAGCTATTATATTATCCATTTACCTGTGGACTTGGTTTTTCAAAAATTATATGACAAGCTGCAAAGTTTTATGTAACGAGGTATCGCAGAGAATGCAGTCAAGGAGAATAATAATCTATATGTACAAAAGTTATGATGTAATTTACTGTAATTGAATATTAAGTTGCTATCTATTCAACACATGAGCTCCAATATTAGTAATTGAACTGAATACACATGTTATTAATTATTGTATAATTCTTTCACATAAAGTCTCCAAGAGTTTCTTTAAATTGGAAACCAGCATACAACTCTGTTGAAGCACAGATTGTTTATTTCTCTATCAGAAGCAGCCAAAACTTAAAGAGTGGATGTAACTCTTCTGTGAGAATTATTCAAATTTGAATATACACATGATCAATACAGAATAGTTGATAAGATGTACCATGTGTAGGATGATGAGTAAGAACAGTGAGGTGTAGAAGTATTACAAAGACAATAATTCATTAAAAGTAGACAAATTTGTATTCTGTGATTCAAAGTTACTATTGGTGTGCTACTTTCTTAAGGTTTTATGTTCTAATTGTCTTATTTCCCAGCACTGTTCTTATTTCTAATGAATGTTTTTCTCTAAATGTTTCTATGACTGAGCCAAAAGCAGGTTTAAGGGAGTGGGCAATCTACTTCCCTTACTAATGCTATTTTCTTTTCTTTCTTTACACAGATGTAGACACACAGCACACGCGCACACACGCACGCGCGCGCGCGCACACCCACACACACTAAATTAGCTATCAGTGTAAAAAGCTTTTGGTTTCTAAGAAAACTACAGGGGCATGTCATTCAAAGGAGGCTTCACTGTTATTGAGGAGTGTTGGGGATAGTAGTTCTGTAGAAAGGTAATGGGATAATTTAGGTTACATGATAGCCATTTGACAAATATTTTTTGCAAAATTGCCTGTCTGCAAAGAGTGTGTTATTTATAGTTATTTCACACTATTTTTCTCAGCAGTAACCAAACTAACTTGTGATCAAACCCTTGCTTTTCCAGTTTGAAATATATTCCAGACTTCAAGTTTGAAGAAAATGAAGTAGCTTACTTCTTAACAATTGGATTTTAAATATTACAATTAAAACAGAGATACTGCAGTAGATGTTTTGTAGAAAAATAGATTCAGAAGATGATTTTTAAACTTTTATTTAGGAATATTTTTTTTAGTTTACATAAGACAAGCCAAAAACACTAAAGTGTCTTTTTCTTGTCTTCTAAATTCAACTGTGAAAGACAGAAAAAATTGAAATTTACCTTAATGCTGGTGGAGTTTGCAGCACTCTGTATCAATCTCAATATTTCTGATCACATAAAAACAGGAACACATGGGAATTATATGGACAAATACCCAATATTTTTCTCAAAACAATCTATAGTTCTTCCAGCAACTTTCTAAAAATCTTTCTGATCCCACTCATCCACGTTAATAATTGCCTTCCCCTTCTGCTTCCTTCGCTCCTGCCAACCATATATTCTTTAGCTTGTCCAAGGTATACGAGTTTCTTTCTGAGGATTATAACCTTAGGAGACTACTTCATCTTTATCTGGCCTGCGAATCTTCTTACAGATACCCTTAGCAACAGTCTCCAGATGCATAATTCAAAGATGTCTATTTTCTTTCATAGCCATACATTATCAGTGGGGGGGAGGGGGGCGGACATTACTTCAACTGTTCCAATGTTTGTTGTCATAACATCAAAGTTCATAATCTTTTCTAAAGTTAGCATATTCTTTTTAGGGTTAATATTTTCTTGTAAAAAAATATGGCCCTTTTTTAAAGACCTCCCCCAACACAAAATTGCTTACTGTCTTCACATAGTCGTTCATCATTCTAGTTGACATTATCTTTGTTTTTATTTGTTCCTATAAAATGTTTTTCTAAGTTTTTTTTAATTTGACCTAAGTTATGTTTTCTGCATATCCCAATTTATTTCATAGATTTATATAGTCACCCATCCCAGATAAGTGACTCTGAGTAGCTTATAACATTATAAAAGTTTAAAAAAACATACAAAACATAACAGCTGACAATTATATCACTCCTCCATCTAGTCAGCCTCTGCTCATTTGCAACCCTCTGCGATGTTCTAAAACCAACCAAAAATGATGCCAGTCCACTAATGCAGTAGTCTCTGCATTATGATGGGAAAGCAAGGTCCTTTCTTTCTTTCTTTC
>JAEANM010025715.1:0-10889 GCA_017656035.1 Myanophis thanlyinensis
GGGAGCTCCGAGGAGCCCCCAGGATCACCCGCGCAGCCGCACTCTGCACCAACTGCAGCCTCCGGATGCTCTTCAAGTGGAGCCCCATGTAGAGAGCATTGCCATAGTCTAGGCAAGAGATAACGAGGGCAGAAGTGACTGTGTGAAGAGCGCCACTCAGTTTGGCCGGGTTGAGCTGGAGCCTATTAAACAATTAATTAAACAATAGGAAGCCACCGTATAAATACGAAGCATAGAATAGCCCAATGCACGTATTCCGGTAGAGAGAAGTTCCTTGAGGATGGGCTCCAGCCAAAAACTCAGAAAACTAAACCTTTGGTCTTGATGACCTACTCAGATTGTTTCTTAAAACTATTGTATTTAAATACATTTAAGCTAAATGCCCCATCCAGGCACCAGGCAGCATCAGATACAGGAGTGGGAACATAACAATTGCTTCTTCATTTCATGAATCAAATATCCTTTGATGAATAAATGATTGACTTTGGACCCTTAGCTTAAGCTGGGTAACATTGTAAGCATCAAAGATTCATGGTGGTGCAGTGATTAGAATGCAGTCTTGCAGGTTGTAAGCCATTCACCTTTCTGAGATCCGTAAAACGGGGATCCAGATTGTTGGGGGCAATAGGCTGACTCTGTAAACCGCTTAGAGAGGACTGTAAAGCACTATAAAGCAGTATATAAGTCTAAGTGCTATTGCTATTGCTATCTATATTTGGACAGACGATTAGAAGACTGTCCTAGCATTGTAAGACAGAATGAAAAAGGTAAGAGAACATCATGGAGGAGCACAATTTCGAACCAATTCTACTCTATCCTTAAGACGTGACCATGTGTCCATCAGGAGTTGACCTGAAAACATTTTTTTTTTAATGAAGGTTTTAGCAAACAGAAAGACTAAAGGCCTTGGAAAATCTGCTTCAAAAAGGTGGTTGAACTTTGGAACGGTCTACAAAATGTTTTGCCGTGCCTGAAAAGGTGATCGACCCAGCTTCTCTTTCTCTTTCTAGATCCTAGTTGATCTTCCAGATGACGGACTGAAAATACAGATTCCGAACTTTACATGACCAGAGCCAGCCTTTTGCCTCAATCTTGAAACCAAACTGGTTCTATAAAGTGTTGAGATGGACAAAAGCATTGAGTAAACATTTGTCACGTCAGCACAACATGTGTTCCATAGGTATAGTAGCACCGGCTAATGTTTTTTCGTAGACGAAGAGGACTTGATTAGTCCTTGAACCAGGAGACCAATAAAATTAGATTGGAAAGTTGAAAATAAATTTTTAAAAAGTCTTTCCCCAAAGACTGGGATTTTATTAGGGTAAAATAATTTGACCTTTCATGCAAAAGGCAAGAGGAAAAAAAAGATACCAAGGAGCTCAAGAAGAAAGTCTTGGATTCAGGTCAGACGCTAACATGAAAATGTTGAACTTGACCGCGTTTAAAGTTGTTTCAAGGGATTTTTCTAGAAAGCCAAACCTTCTACCACAGAAACTAGAATGTTCTTGGCCTAAAAGAAAGACAAGGCCGCAACATTGGAGGTTTTTAAGAAGAGATTGGACAGCCATTTGTCTGAAATGGTATACGGCAGTCGTGGCGAACCTTTTATGTCATCAGGTGCCGTCCTTAGTGCCAGAAAGGCACACCAAACCGCCCTGTGAGCGATGTGCAGCCCCGCTGGCTCTGCAGCCCATTCTCGCACTCCTCGCTTGCAGCCCCCACAGCCAGTGTCTTGCACTCCGTTGCGCGCCAGCCAGCTGGCTTTTGCCGCGTGAGAGCACCAAAACCCAGAACTGCAGCATCCCAGCATGGCGTGCATGCGCACGTGACGAACAGCTGGCTGGCACACATGCACATATCAGAAGCTGGACATTTGGCTCTCAGAGCTGGGATGCTGTGCTTCCGGGTTTTGGCGCTCCCGCACGGCAAAAGTCAGCTGGAGCGCGAGAACGGGCTGCAAGGCCCGCGGGGCTGCGTGGGGCACGCAGGACAGTTTGCCATGCCAGAAAGCTCGTGGGGACGGTTTGGCATGCTGTTTCCGGCACGTGTTCCATAGGTTCGCCACCACTGGTATAGGGTTTCCTGCTTGAGCAAGGAAGTAGAAGACCTCCAAGGTCCCTTCCAACTCAGTTATTCTATTACTTGAGGCTTCTCCATTATTCAAGAGGTGAATGGCATATAAATTTAATAAGTAAATAAACTTGTAAAATGATTTCCCCGGTAGGCATTTAGACAAACAGCCATTTGTGACTGGCCAGTTGGTAAGCCTGCTCTTTCCACAATGCACCTCTATCTTTCCCAGCATATATTAGCCATGTGACCTCTTTATCTCCCTTAAAGAGCTGTTAAAAGTTCCCCTCAAGCACTTCCCTCTAGCACTGATGAGGTTACCTAGTTTGGTAATGAAAGGTCTGCAAGAAAACCACTAAGCTCAGAGAGCACCCAGGACCCCATAGTCATTAAAGTATGATATGGCTCGCACAAAAACGTAGCTACAAGTTCCATATTTCCCCTTACTTCAAGTCTATACCTTCCTTCTTGCAGGCAATGTGGAAAACCTTCCTCACGATCATCTCACTGACATCTGGGCTGCTGCCTGTCAGAGACGGCTGGTGCGTAATGTGCCCTCCATTCCCCCCAAACGCCCCATTCCAGATTGCAGCCCATTACTGAAAGCTAAGAATTAGATGATGATAGGGCGCATTGGAGAAGCTGCTGTGGTCTTCCTGGAAGCATTGGTCTGGTCATGATGGAAACTGGAAACCTACATTTGTACAAGGCCATATTGTCTCTCTGAAAATGTTGCCACCCAATCATAAACACCATTAGTCAATATCTGACCAATTGATTGAGAAGAAGGAATAATATAGGACATGATGAAGGAAGTACAAGGTCAACATTGTCCATTAACCATAATGTCCACTAATGTTATGAAACTAAGTGCTGTCAGGGTCCTTTCCTGGTCCATAAGTTATTTCTCAACTAGGGTCCTTTGGTTGTCTCAAGTCTACAATTCACACAAGCCATAGCCTTGATGACTATAGCATGATGGGAATTGGAGTTCAGTACTCATGGAAAATGCCATCTGGAGACAATGCTAATCCGAATGATTCCTTTGCCTTCTTAAATCTAGAAGTCCTTTTTTTCAGGAAGCACCATATGGAACAGCATGCAGTCTGTCTAAGGTTGTGGGTGAAGCTAAATGTTCCCCTTCTACTTGCAGCATCGATGGAGATCTCCACTAGAGCCATAATGAATGCCTCATGATTGAATGTTCATTGTAGCTTGGATTGTCCACCATAGTTCCTAATCCAATGGAAGACTCAATAATCAGAAGCTTTGGGACTTTCCTCACTGATAAGTTGAAGAGCTCTCCACCTAGCTTAAGCAGAAAAGCACATGACAGCTGAGGTCCCGTAACTCAGGGGTTTCCAACCTTAAGTCACTTTCAGATTTGTGGACTTCAACTCCCACAATTCCTCAGCTAGCATGTCTGGCTGAGGAATTCTGGGAGTTGAAGTTCAAAAGTCTTACAGATAGCCAAGGTTGGATACAGCTGATTCCTCAGTTGTTTCAGTTCTTACTCACTTGAAGTTCTGAGGTTTTTTTAATGTTGGCACAGGGCTAGATGGCATCTCTTGTGTGCCTCTGTTCCAAAATATTCATCTGTCCAACAGTGAGACAGGATCATTGTTAGGTTTAAAAAAATAAAGAAAGACCCATTTGCCTGTGTTTTCATCTTCCATGCTGGATGAGAACTGTTTAAAAAGGAGTAATGCAGAACTATTTGCTAGCGTGGTCTAATTTAGTGCCCAAAGCAACATACAGTAAATCCCAGCAAGATGTCAATGGCATTGCTGAGAAAATCAGTGCGAGGCATGCACTTAGCACACTGCTAAGCGCATTGTTCTTGCTGTTTATGCTCTTCTTCTCTGAAGCATCCAGATGGCCTCTGTAGGACACTGAAGCCAAAGGCTCGACAAGATGGAACATTTCATTGGATCAAGCTGTTTTCCAGCTCGGCATGAATCAGAAGCCCAAGATAATTTGGAGCACAAGCTACAGAGTGACCTTAGAACAGCGTTTTCTCAAGCTCTGGATTCCATCTATGGAGCATTGGCCAAAACTAAAGTTGGCAGCCTCTGGGTGTAAGTGTTCCATAACAGCTGGATTTGATGGAATGATGAAAGCAGGATGCCAAGACATCAACTGGCATTCCAATCGCTTGTTCCAAACAGACTTTCCCTTTTTAAAAGTGAGTGTGCAAGGAGAAAGCAGATGGCCATCACCGGCAACAACAACAAAAAAAAGATCCATCTTTGGGTCGTTTCTCTTTGGCAAACTATATTTTGCTGCAGTATTTATTGGGGAAGTGGAAACTCTTGTCACGATATACCTGACAGTCCAAAATAACTCATACAGAACAGAATAAGAGAGTTGGAAGGGACCTTGGGAAGATCTTCCACTCCAACCCTCTGCTCAACCCTATAACATTTCAGACAAATGGCTGTCCAGTCTCTAGTCATGGAGCACCTACAACTTCTGAAGGCAATAATTGTTCCACCGATCAATTCTTCCTATTGTCAGGAAGTTTCTCCTTAATTCTAGGTTGGATCTCTCCATAAGTTTCCATCCGTTGCTTCTCGTCCTGCCTTCTGATGCTTTGGAGAATAGGTTGACCCCCTCTTCTTTGTAGCAGCCACTCAAATATTGAAACACTGCTATTCTGTTACCCCTACTCCTTCTTTTCATTAAACTAGGCATACCTGCAACTAATTCTTCATGTGTTTTAGCCTCCAGCCCCCTAATCATCTTGATTCTCTTCTTCTGCACTCTTTCCAGCATCTCAACATCTTGTTTACATTGTGGCGACCAAAACTGGGTGCAGTATTCCAAGAGTGCTCATAAACATTTTAGCCACAATAACAAATGAAGCAACCCGATTCGGTATCAAAACAGTAATGTCACACGAGAATCTATGCCCCCGACACGTGGCCCAAATAAGCGCTGCAAGAAACTGAGAAGATGGATAATTTTATTTAAACAACGTCTGCGCGTTGTTGTTGTTGTTTAAAAAAAAAATGATTACATACATTTGGTTTAAAAGGAATAAGACAAATCACTAACAGGAGAAAAAATTTGGCCGTTAAAAGCAGGCAGCGAATGCAGCACAATTTAAGAAACAGGCTAATCCGTAAAGAAAGACAGAAATAGAGAATTGAGGAGGGCTGAATCTTATTCCTGTGAAAAGCAGGATGGGCAATGCTCCAGCTCATCTTAAATGTGGATACTCAGCTCAGTTCTTATTACAAATTATTTGAAAATCAGTCAAAGAAGAAGAAGAAGATTTGAAAATCAATATCCCTGAAAAAGAAGTTGTATGAACTGGGGTTTCATGAACCAACTTGCATTCTAGAAAAAGCCTCTAATCAAAGAAGGATGAATGATGACTGGACTGGAAGCAATGGTGGAGTCCAACCACTTTTACTACCGGTTTGGTGTGCGCACTGCTGCACAGCTTCTAAAATACATGTTTATCCTTACTGGAGGCAGCCAGGGTGATTAGGAAGGCTGCGGAAGTGCGCAAAGCAGCTGCTCCGTGCAATTCAGGTGAGAAAAAAAGGGAAAATAAAGAAGGGGATATACTGTAGGGCAGGGGTGGGTGGCTGAGGCCAAACTGTCACTGCTACCAGTTCGGTAGAACTGGTGCGACCAGGCTGAATTTCACCACTGACTGGAAGGCTTCCCAAAGACTTAAGGTGCTGTTGATATTTTTTTAAAAAAGAAAAAAAAAAGCAACAGCCCTGATCAGTAGGATGGAAGATAGGGGAATTTTCATAGCAGGCAGGAAGAGATATAAATTCTTCTCCCTCTTTTATTGTCCCAATAAAAACAATGTGGTCCAACAGTGAAATTAGTATCAGGAAGAAAAACATTCATTAGCACGGGCCAACTTGGAATTCTCCAAATGAGGTGATCTAAAAGGCTGAATCATGGCAGCTGCATCAAACTTTGTCAATCTGTTTCATTGCTCACCTAAGCAACTTGATCGGTCAAAATAAAATAAAAAAAATTAATTGGGCTCTCTGACTTTTTATTTTTATTATTTTGACCGACCAAGTTGCTTGGATAAAAGCAAGGCAACCGTCTCAGATTAAGAAAGTTGGATGCAGTTGCCATGATTCAACCTTTCAGATAGACACCTTTGGCCTGGATGATTGATGTCTTAATTGACATTTGATGCTTTTGATTATACATCCAGCTTGGCCCTGAATTTGCCACTGACCAAATTCCCTTCTCTTTTAAGATCAAGGGGGGTGGGGATATCATTGAATTAGAAAAAAATCTCACAATCCAATAAGTACAAACATTATTTTTCCCAGGCCATCAGCCAGATGCCTGTTATTCCCTCTCATACCGTAATAAAATAAAAAGTTATTTGGGAATCAAGCCCATCACATTTTAGCACAGGCACTTTTGATTCATTTTTTTTTTTAAAAACCAAAACACTCCATGCATTTCAAACAATCAAAACAAGTCCATACAGCTAGACAAAAAATATGGCACACAAAACCGTATAGGATCCTTCGGTACTCTAAAGGGAGCATTTCTCAGATGCAACATTTGCACAAAAAGAGTTTCTCTACGAATGCAACCAAAAAATATCTCTACGCACTACAGCAGACTTTTTAATATAATCTGTTTTCCTGTATTTATTATATACCTTTAGAGGATGGAATATATTAAGAGTATCAATCTGATCCTAGCAGTGGGAGTTTTGACAGCTTTGTGGAAAAGGATAACAGAAAGCCAGCTGTGACTTCGAAAGACACACTCTAAAATTCCAGATGTTCTACTTAGTCGTTCCCGCCACACAGCTTGAGCAGGATTTTCCGGTAGTCTCCTGAAGTGTCACCCTGAAAATAAAACAAAAACAAGAAACCCCTCCCCCCCCCAGATGGGAAGGGGAAGGGAAAAAGAAGAATGAAGGAGTGGGACAGAATTGCTGGCCTGCCAACAAACCCATCCAACGCAATCCCAAAGATGCTTTTGCAAGACGCAACTTTGTTTTCCCTTGAAGACCTTTTGCTTCTTGCCTTAGAAGCTTCTTCAGTTCTGAGTTAAGACTGTCCTAAGTTAGAACTGAAGAAGCTTCTTGGGCAAGAAGCGAAACATCTCCAAGGGGAAAAAAAAACAAAGTCCAGTTGCATCTTGAAAAAAAGCACCTTTGGGACAACCATGATCTGGATGACTGGGAATCTCCATCGACATTCTGAAAAGCAGGATTTGCTAAATGTGCACAGTCACGCAGGTCATGGTTATGCCAAAGGTGCTTTCTTTTTTCTTTTTTCAAGGGACAAATGGACTTTCTGGTTTTTCTTGGAAGATGCTTTGCTTCTCATCCAAGAATCTTCTTCAGCTCTGACTTGGAGGGTGGGGAATGGAAGGATTTATACTCCTTGCAGACCGCTGGTCATTTGCATTTCTTTTAGAGAGTCGTTGAGGCCACTCAGAGATTCGTTTGTGTCCTTGGGGGTCACCTGAGTGGTGCAAATGGGTATAGAGCAGTGGCGGCGAACCTTTTACTTACTGAGTACCGAAAAGTATGCGCTTTCTGCGTGCCATCTGCACTTGCGTGCGGCTCCTCCATGTGCGCTGCATGTGCAACCTCACCATCCGCGCATGCATGCAGCTTTTGCATGTGCAATGCACGTGTGCTGCACGCAGGCACTCACGCACACATGAGCCATCGCATGTGCATGCGCAGGAGAGCTCCAAAGACCAGCTGGATTTCCTGCTGCAATCGCGCACATGCACAGCGGATGCCCGAAGACCAGCTGGGTCTCTGCAATCGCGCATGCGTGCATGTGCATGCTCAGCTGGAGATAAGTTGGCCAACAGCTTGTGTGCCCAGCAAGATGGCTCTGCGTGCCACCTGTGGCACCCGTGCCATAGGTTCGCCATCATGGGTATAGGGCTTTCTTGGAATTGCTGAAAGGACTGTGTTGTGGAGGTGTGCTTTCTGCAGGATGTTTTCACCCTGTTTCCCTTCACCTGTGAGCACAGGCACAGGGACAACAGTGACACAAAGTGGAAACATCCTGCAGAAAGCACACCTCCACAACACAGTCCTTTCAGCAGTTCCAAGAAGGCTGCACACCCATTTGCACTATACTCAGATGACTCTGAGGACACAGATAAGCCTGTAAGTGGCCTCAACGACTCTCTAGAAGGATGCCAATGACCAGTTGTCTGCGAGGAGTATAAATCCTTCCATTCCCCACCATCCAGTCAGAGCTGATGAAGAACCTTGGATGAAAAGTGAGACGTCTTCAAGGAAAAACAGAGAAAGTCCAGTTGCCTCTTGAAAAAAAAAATAACCCTTTGGACTAAATGAGCACGGTAAAAAAGATGCAATTGGATACCAGCATTATTAGATCACATCGACACCTTCCTTTCTTTTGCAGATGGGAATAACACTGTTCTTGAAATCTTTAGGCACAGAGGCAGGGTTTATATATAGGCTAAACAAGTCACACAGTGACTCCATAAGCAAATGCATTCATACACCATCTACACCTGCAGCCTTACCGTTTTTTAATATTCTCATGTTCATGGGGCCTTTTTTATTTCCCACCCCTTAGGCATTAAAAATGTTAAAGCATTCTTATTCATAATACATATAAATTCCTTTTCGATTCTATGCTTCTGGATTTTCACCCTTATTCCCGGACAAACCTCCCAACCCTTCTCCCAGTGTTATCCCAAATCGTTTCATAATTTTGGCTTTTCGTTCCCTTCTGTGCCCTTTGACGGAGATTCCACCAGCTGATTCCATAAATATGATATGAATCGCGTTACACAATCAGTCCCACCAAACCCATTTTTACTACTGCAATTGGGAGGTTGTAAACTGCCCTTCCAACACCAGGTCTTTTCCAACTGTTAGCATTTTATGTACCGGAAGCCCCCAAATCCCTTTGTTCACACAATACGTGGCGTTTAAAGCACATTGTACGGGAAAAGCCAACGTGTAACCATTGTAAAAGGCGGCCTTTGTACTTAAGCAACAGATTGGTTGATATTTTATGTCGTCACCCAAAGATAAATAAGAGCCTGGATTAAAAACTCAACCCTTGCCCAGGGGTGGGCAATTGCGTTTCCTTCATGACTCGTGGACTTCAACTCCCAGAATTCCTGAGCCAGCCATGCTGGCTCAGGAATTCTGGGAGTTGAAGTCCACGAGTCATGAAGGAGCCATAATTGCCCACCCCTGCCCTTGCCGATGCCTTACCGTGATGTCCGTGTAGAGAGATTTTCCGTACAATCTTTTGTATTCCTGCCGGATATCCAACAAATCAACTTCACTTCGTGAGACCATGATGCGTATGAGAGTCCGGTCCTTAGTTCCTGCTCCCTGAAGAAGATCGCAGAAACAGTTAGAAAAACCAGGGGTGACATAATAGCAGTATTTGTGGGGCTGCTACAAAGAAGAGGGGCTAAAATTATTCTCCAAAGCACCAGAGGGCAGGACAAGAAACAATGGTTGGAAACTAACCAAGGAGAGAAGCAACTTGGAATTAAGGAGAAACTTCCTAACAATGAGGACAATTAACCAGTGGAACAGCTTGCCACAAGAAGTTGTGGGTGCTCCAACACTGGAGGTTTTTAAGAAGAGACTGGACAGTCACTTGTCTGAGATGGCATAGGTTCTCCTGCTTGGACTAGAAGATCTTCATGGTCCCTTCCCACTCTATTCTATTCTAAATCAGTCCTGTTCAGAGTGAGATCCCTCACCTGAAGATTTACCACCTTCTGGATCGAACTGTGAGGTCCTTAGCTCACTGAGCTTGATAGTTTTCTCGCAGGCATTTCATAAAAAGTCTACAGACCCTTGTTAAAAGGCCAGGCTTTTGAGATGTAAAAAAAAACCCCAGATCAAATAAATCACTTTTCCCACCTTTTATTTATTTATTTTATTTATTTATTTTTCAGGATTTATATACCGCCTGCTCTCCCATAGGGACTCGGGGCGGTGTACAGCCAGATAAAAACACATACATAAACAATTTAAAATCTAATTAAAATTAATTAAATAAGGCTGATTGAGATTATAAAATTAAGCAATTAAAAATTTGACATTTAAAAAACAACAATTAAAATAAGTAGAATTAAAATTTAAATTTTTTTTACTATATCACACAAATTGTGCAATTCAATTGAAAAACACATGGAACTCTACGTCCCTGCTAACCAACCCAAGGATTTTGCTCACGAACTAAAAAGGTCCATACGGTCACACATCCAAACCAATGCTTGGAAGATACACCTAGACTAAAATACTGTTCTGCCCCAGTAGATTGGCAAGCCACATGGAACTCCACTGAAGAGTCCACCTAATCTCCTAAGTCATAAGAAATGTTCAGAGGGAGTCGTTGAGTTAGGATCAGACTATTTGAAGTTAGGACAGACCCTATTTTGGATTTTAGTGATGGCTGGGCTACTTATGACTCGGTTCCAAAGTTCTGATGGTCGGATGTCCTCTGTGGTGGAGCTTGAAAACATGGATGCATTTGTGGCTATTGTACATTAATGTATTACTTCTAGTGTTTGGCAAAATGGGCCCATAATGATCCATGGGTTTACTTAATGACCACTGGGGGGAAAAGGTCACATGACCAACCCGTTTAAACAATGATTGTGACTTACAGACAGGCTGGATTAGAGCCATATGTCAAGGACTATCTGTACTTATTTTTTTAATCCTTTTAATCCTTAATATATATCTACATCTACTGTATATCCATAGCTATATATCTCTCTATCATCTATTTCTCTCTCTGTCTACCTATTCTTCTCTACCAGTCAGTCAGTCAGTCAGTCAGTCA
>JAEANM010025716.1:0-10889 GCA_017656035.1 Myanophis thanlyinensis
AAATATGATAAATAAATAAATAAATAAAAATGCATATGCTCTCAGTGTACAACAAAGGAAACTGTGCATTCATCAGGAATGAAGACAAGATACAACACTCAATGATAGTCATGGGGTACAATAAGCAGTCAAATCATACTGGGAGACAATAATCAATATAAATCGTAAGGATACAAGCAACAAGTTATAGTTATAGTTTATATGTGTGGAACAAAGACCTTGAAGATTTATGACCACTGCCATTCTTGGTTTTGGACTTGATGCGTTGGAAAAGCATGAAGCATGCAAAAAGAAAAAAAAAAGAGTTCTTTTTCAATCTTTTTAATAATTTGGATGGATGGGTGATGGAAAATAAGAACAACAGTAATGCAGACTTAATAAATAGTTAGACAGTATTGAAGGAACTATTTGTTTAGCAGATGGCATTTGGGAAAAAGCTGTTTTTGTGTGTAGCCGTTCTTGTGTGCAGTGTCCTATAGTGTCATTTTGAGGATAGGAGTTGAAACAATCCATGTCCTGGATGTGACTGGTCCTTAAATATTTTCCCAGCCCTTTTTTTGACTCGTACAGTATACAGGTCCTCGATGGAAGGCAAGTTGGTAGTAATTTTTTTTTCTGCAGTTTTGATTATCCTCTGTAGTCTGTATCTATCTTGTTGGGTTGCAGAACCAAACCAGACAGTTATAGAGGTGAAGATGACTGACTCAATAATTCCTCTGTAGCTTTGGATCAGCAGCTCCTTGGGCAGTTTAAGCTTTCTGAATTGAACAGAAAGAACATTCTCTGTTGTGCTTTTTTGATGATGTTTTTGATATTAGGTGTCCATTTTAGGTCTTGTGATATGATAGAACCTATACATTTGAAGAATTCTAGTCGATACTGTGTTGTCTAGTCATCTGTGTTGTGAGAGGTAGTAGTACGGGAGGGGTTCTCCTAAAATCTATCACCATTTCTGCAGTTTTGAGTGTGTTCAGTTCCAGATTGTTCTGGTCGCACCATGAGGCTAGTTGTTCAACCTCCCATCTGTATGTGGATTTATCATTGTCTCAAATGAGACCAATCACTATTGTATGATCTGCAAACTTCAGTACTTTAACAGATTGATCTTTTGAGGTGCAGTCATTGGTATATATAGAGAAGTAGAGAGAGCAACACAGCCTTGAGGTGGTGGCTAATTGCACAGGTATCTGATGTGATTCTGCTTAGCTTCACCTGCTGCTTCCTGTCTGTTAGAAGCTTATGATTCACTTACAGTTGTTCAGGTACAGATAGCTGGTTTAGTTTCATTAGAAGAATGTCTGGAATGATGGTGTTGAAGGAACTAAAGTCTACAAAGAGGACCCTTGGATAGGTCTTTAACATTCAGAAGAGTTTCAAAGTATAAATCAGATTGGTAATGTCATGTATGCATTTATCTAATTATGATTTATTCAACATAGGATGATCAAACAAACCAGTGGTCAGTAGAACCAAGCGCGTTAAGCTGAAATCAAACAAAGTTACAACTTTGTAAAAAAGTTAGAAGTCCTCCCTTAAGGAGGTTCCCACAGGCCCACTAACCCTCTTGTCACCCTTGAGGTTTGGGATTAAAAGCTCCCTGATCCACGCCTAAGGCTCGGGTTACCGCGGCCATCTGGCCGGGGCAGGTGCTATCGAAGGAAGCCGGCTCAAGTCAGTGGGAGGGGACCGAGCGCCGACTGAACATGCTCTTGTCTTCGGCGGTCACCGCAATAAATTATGCCGAGGAAGCAGTCTGCCCGATTCCACAACCCCCGGCCGGCATTCCGGGCTGGGGCTATACTTAACCTCTCCGGCGGGCTCGAGGGATGACGTGCTCGTCTTGCTGGAAGTCTGCACCGTATTAGGCAATGCAAGCAAGCCAGGGTTTCCCCCCCAGTCGCCGCGCGCTGCCCCGCCAATGCCGCCCCTTTCTCCTCTCGCCACAGTGCCCAGCAAGGTACAGTCCCGTCCATAGTCCAGAGAGGAAGCTTTTAGTCCTGGGACTGGGAGAAAGAAAAGTTCCCTTCTCGACCCACCATCGGCTCCACCTGCAACACCCCCGCTCACCCGGCCGTCATGGTGATGTTGTAGAAGATCAGCCAGGCTGTGGTCACCGATCTGCGAGGCCGAAGCATCTTCTTGCCATTCTCCTTCTCTTCCACCGACCCGTTGCCGGCGCCGCTGTCCTCTTCGTTGGACGCCATGGTTTCTCTTCCCCCGAAGCCAGGCGCAGACAGATCGAGGCACGGGCGGCCGCGAAAGGGGCGGAGCAGAGCAGGCGGGGCCGGGCACAGGCAGGACGGCCAGCAGGAGTGGACTTAGGCATTCGGGCAGCGTCTTAGTGGGGGCGAGGGGACTGTCTCCGCCTCCCCTTCCTTTCCTGCATAAGGTGCCCAGCCTCCCAGTCACAATTTTGTGCTGGGTTCATATCGGCAATGGACTCGCCACTTGCCGGGGTGGGTGGTGGGTGGGGAATTTGCTTGTCCTACGATTTTCAGAAGTAGCCGAATGAACACATTCCATCCCAGATATATTCGGACCTCCCTTGTCATTGTTCCTATGTAGCTTACACAATAATGGGAATAAGACTTCCCCAACCTGACCCTCTCCAAGTGGATTGCACTACATCAACTCTTGGGCTTTTCTATACCCGAAAGAATAACCGGTAGGGTTTGCAAGTTGTGGTTCAGCACACGTGGAAGGCTTCAGATAGGGTTCTGCTAAGCAGTTTGCACATTTCAAGAAGTCACCAATTCTCCTTATTTAGAGAAAGAAAAATGGGTGCCCTAATTACTTGCCTACTTTGGGATTTCTTCTAGGTTGAAAAGAAGGCTAGTTTATGTGTGATTCAAATCAAATCAATTATAGTTCCTTTGTGATTACTCTTAATGACACTACTATAATCAGACAGTTTCATGGGTTTTTGGAGATCAAAATGGAACTTCCAAATCCAAAGGTAGCAGACCTCTGCAGTTAAACAATATATTACAGTAATATATATGCTGTGGGTAAATTCCAGGAAAGATTGCTGCTTCCTTAAGGCATCACTAAACTGATGGGAGGTTTGCTAATTTGACATGATTCAGCAGAATTTCTCTTTGTACCCCTGTGCTTTCTTTTGAGTCTATGAGAATGAATGCATTGGCATGCATGTCTGAGATAATTATTCTCATTTTTAAAGATATTGTCATAACGTGGACTGCCTCATTTTCAATCCACCATGGGAGCACTTTATGTTCCTTTTAAGATGTCAGTTTTCAGTTAACGCACCTCTTTTAAAAAATGGTTAGACCTGTGTTCTAAACTAATGAGTGACAGGTTAGTGGATGAATACCTTCATGTTAATTACCTATCTGTTGAACATTTTGAAAGGTGGCTAAACCCCCAAACCAGGCATTTGCCCACAATTCTCCAAGCCTTCCCACTATATATTAAGGAAAACAACTGATAACTATGGTAACTTTTTCAACTAGGTGAATATATAGGATGGGAAAGGAAATGAAAACTGAGAAAAACCACCAAATACTCTTCCCAAATTATTCACAGGAAATCTATACAGACAGGCTCAGAGGAAGATGAAAATTTGGCTGTAGCAACAATACAAATTTTGCTGGTACAGGTAGTTCTTCATTTTGACTATTTGTTTAATAGCTGTTCAGTTACAATGGCGTTAAAAAGTGATCCATAATTGGCTCTTGCACTTATGACCGTCACAGCATCCTCACAGTCACATGATCAAAATTCAAGTACTTGGCAATCAGCAAATGTTTATGTTGCACTATTCCAGGGTCATGTGATTGCCATTTGCGACCTTCTGACAAGCGCTTAATGACTGAGTGAGTCACTTAACAATCAAAAGGAAAAAGGTCACAAAATCAGATACAAATTACTTAACAACCACATCACTTTACAAAAGGATGTTCAGATTTCAGTTGTGATTGTAAGTCAAGGATTACCTGTATATTTTTCTGCTGTTTTTAGGATAGGAGGAGGAGTGTATGTTAACATGACCGTGAGGAAGAACACTTCAAGAAAGAAAGAAACAAAAAAAGCCCATTGGATTCAGCAGAGATTTCCAAACACTATTTTGCTCTTTAATATATTCTGCTAAATATGCACAGAGCCCCATCGGGGCTATGAAATACCTTAGTCGGTTTCAAGTCAGTCACTTCTAGGCTGAACAATCATGTCACCTAGATGTTAAAGAGATTTCTTAGAACCTGATAGGTCTCATATTGATTAATATAGGAAAACATACCTGGATACAACTTTTGGTTTTGGGATGGGATAAAATTTGTAAATAAGCTGGTGTTCATAAAGAACAAAGCATAACCATTTTCATTAGAACTAGTGGGGAGATGGAGTGACATATCTTGAAAAACTGGTTTTTAGTTCAACCAGTAATTAAGTGTCCTAGAATGGAGTACAGTTTCAGTCTATGATGAATGAAAATAAGCTAGGATGCAGAATCCCTATAATTACTTGTCTTTGGGTGTGAGGTTACATGTACCGTAGCTTAATGGATGTGGGGTGCCGAGACTGGAGTTAAGGAAATGACAATTTCAAAATGAGATGGAAAATAGGACTGAGATCACCCTGGAGTTTTAAAAACATCAAAATAATATTTATTCATGTAATTTATTCATATAATGATCAATCTAGCCCTGTAAGCTTTTTCAGAATGCATATTGGTTTCAAAGTTTTGTATTTTCTTTCTTGATGTTTATATTAGAATATAATGAAAATTGTGTCAAAAGAGGGAAAACTGATTTAGTTCAATATATCAAACCAAGATTTATTAATCTGGACTAATACTAATATATATATGTATACTAATACAATTCAAATAGATCTTTAGCCTTTTCTTTAAAAAGACTGAAGGATATGATAGAAAAATATCTATGAAGATTCTGAATCTTCCAAGCTCACACAAGATACACAACTGCAGCATATCCAGCAATTAGTCTATTATTTCTAAATTTAGCATATTGTAGTGAGTCACCATCACTTGTACCCAGATAAACAAGAACACCAAGGTTGCGTAGATCTTACGTAGATTTTATGTACAGATTTATATACAGATTTTATGTTCCTCAGCATCAAGACAAACTGGGCCTTTTAGGCTTCAATACTCCTTTGTGCAACTGGATTCTTGATTTTCTTGTTGATAGGCCCCAGTATGTGCGAGTTGGGACTAATATTTCTAACATTATTTTCTTGAGCACAGATTTCAGGGTATGTTCCATCCTTGGCCCCTACTATGTTGGGTGCCACAGGCATCAGTGTTTTCTTTTCCTCTTAAGATCTACATCTTAAAGATTTCAGCTGAATCCTTGCAAGAATGGGTAACTCTGAATTTTGGAGCCCATTGATTCCAAGATTATGGTTTGGTGTTAGATGGTATTGCGCTGCCCCGGACAGACCCAATGCACAATTTGGGGGTATCTTAGATTCACAACTCATGCTCAATGAACAAGTGAAGTTGTGGCTAGGAGCTCTTTCACACAATCATAATAGATTTCATAATTTCTCAATCATAATAGAGCAGGAAGGGACTTTGGTGGTCTTCTAGTCCAACCTTCTGCTCAAGCAGTAGACCTTATACCATTTTAGACAAGTGACTGTCCAATCTCTTTTTAAAAACCCCCAGTGATGTCATACCTACAACATCTGAAGGCAAGCTGTTCCAATGGTTAACTGTCTCTGTTAGGAAGTTTCTCATCAGTTCCAGGTTGCTTCTCTCCTTGAATAGTTTCCAGCAATTGTTTCTTGTCCTAGGTGTTAGGTAATTAAGGTGACCCCCTCCTCTTTGTGGCAACCTCTCAAATACTGGAATACTGTTATTATGTCATATTTAGTACTTCTTTTCTCTATTAGAAAATTAGCCAAACCAAATGTCAAGGTTCTGACTAATGAACTCAACCCAACGCCATTGTTGCCAAACCTGCAGATTGGGTGACAGAATTCTATAACGAAGGTGTGCTGGAATTAGGGAATGCCCATGCCTTCCTGGCAGAGCTCAGAGCCAGGTTTGAGGATGACACCTCAGTCCAGCAGGCAGAGTTGGAGATGCACACCATCAGGCTGCTCTTTTTTGCACTTTTTCCAAAGTCTCAACATTTTTTTTGTAATGGGGTGACCAAAACTGGATGTAGTATTCCAGGTGTGGCCTTACTAACACTCTATAATGTGCTACTAATACTTTACATGATTTTGATTCTATGCCTGTTTATTCAGCCAAGAATTGTATTAGCTTTTTTGGCTGCTACTGCACACTGCTGGCTTATATTTAAGTGATTGTCCAAGGTTTCAACTAATCTGTACTTGTACATTTGGTTTTTCCTGCCTAAGTGTAAAACCTTGCTTTTCTCCACACTAAAGTTCATATTGTTGGATCGGGCCCATTGCTCAAGTTTGTCCAGATCTTTTTGGATTCGGAGTTTGTCTTCTGGGATGTTGGCTATTTCTGCCATCTCAGTGTCATTTGCAAATTTGATGAGTTCCCCTTCTAAGTCATTTAGGAGGATATTGAAGAGTACTGAGCCTAAGACAGACCCCTGTGGCACCCCACTGCTTACTTCCCTCCATGTAAATGTAGTAGCATTAAGGACAACTTATTGAGTACAACTTATCAGCCAGTTATGTACAAATCCATCTGCTGGTGATGCATTTTTCTAGCTTACTAAGTAGGTTGTGGTCTACTTTGTGGAATTCCTTGCTGAAGTCTAAGTGTACTATGTCCACAGCATTTTGCTGGTCTACTAATTTAGTCACTTTGTCAAAGAATGAAATAAGATTGGTTTGGCACAATCTGTTTTTAACAAACCCATGCTGGCTTTTAATTATAACTTTGTTTCTAGATTTTCATCTTATGCAGTAGTTGCATCCTTTCCTGAATCAGCAGGCCCTATTTATATCATGTCCTAATGACTTCCAAACTGGACTTCTGCAACAGACCCTATAGGTCCTTCAAAAGGATGCTGGTACAGCATGTAGCAGCATGGGCAGTTATGTGCACTCTTAGAACAATGTATGTTGCACTGCTGCTCCCAAGCAACATTAGTTGCTATTTTGCATCTGGTTCCAACTCAAACTGCTGGTTTTAATCTGAAAAGCCCTTCATGCCATAGGATTGGTTATGGAACTAAGGAGATCTAAAGAACCAAATATCCTTGGCTATTACAGCCAGCCACATTAAATTTGGCAGAGAAGTCATGCTGCGGGTACCATCAGCTAGGGACCTACATTTGACAGGCCCTAGGAGAAATATTTTCACTATTGTAGAACCTTCTTATGGAAGTTTCTTGCCTTCAGCCATGAGATTAAATCAGCTCCATATCTTTTGACATTCCAGAAATCTCTTAAAACAAGTTTGTGTTATTTAACTTGGGGCTCCGGAGATATGCCTAGATTACACTATTGCTTAGGTGGCCATTTTGCCAAGGGTTTGCCTATTTGTTTTTATACAATATCTTTCAATATGTATTTTATATACATTTTTATATTTGTTGTTTTCTTCAGTTGTTGTACCTACTCACAACCATTTTATGTGAGATGGGCAGCTATATAAATTTGATTAGTAAATAAATAAAAAATATTCCTCTATTCCATGCAAGAATCCAGAGTAAAGCATCCCAGACAAAAAGCTGTGTAGTCTTTGCTGAAAGATCAAAGTCTTTCCATGGCTAATGAGGGAGGAGCACTACTTCTCTGGTTTATTGGTTCCATTGTTGAATTGGTACAGCTAATGCAGAGCTGGACTGCCATGTGAGAACCAGGTTTTAAGACTACAATCACTTGCAAAAGCTTATTGTGTGACCAAGCCAGTCGTTTTTTCAGCCTAGCTTTCAAGATTACCATTGTAGGAAATGAAGGATGGAGCTGTATGCTATTTTTCCCGAACTCATCTATGAAAGGCAGGATAAAAATCTAAAAAAAAATTAACTTGTTACTGCTATTGTATTACATTTTAGATGTATTAATTTATTAGTAAATACTAATTACTAATTTATTAGTAATTACAGGTTGATATAGTTATTGTAGTGCTCTCTGAGCTAACAGCAGGAATAAAGGTTTTGATTTAATTCAAAATTTCTCTTAACAGGTAATTGGAATATGTCTTCCCATAATTGAAATCTACTATAGTACAGTTATTCCATTTAGTTTACTTTATAATAATGGCTTTTATAAAATGTCTTTTTTCCAAAAGGAGTACAGCAGGTAGTAAGGCCCTCCTAAAGGAGCACACAGTAAAATATTTGATTCAAATTTCTTCTCATCTATTCATACAATTCATCCCTAGCTCTACCAAGCACTAGCTTCATCTACATCAGATGCTTTGAAAACAAAAACGTGCACTCTACTGCCCAAACGGCCCTTCCGTCTCTATGATTTTGTGCCCGAGGGGGCCTCATTGGTAGGCCCACCGCCTCTTGCCCTGTCCTAGCCTGAGAATATTAAAATACTTCACACGCGTATCCCTATGCATTCACGAAACTAATTTTGAAATGTGGAGGAATCTGTTGAAAAGCCTAAAACTTTCCCCGTCCCTCAGCCTCGGCAGCTGAAATGCCGGACTTCAGGCAATGCGGAAGACACCTCTTTCTCTCTCCCGACACTCACTGCGTGGCCGGTTCCCACGGAGGCGGCGTCTGGAGCGCCAAGCGGAGAAAAAAAGGAGGGCAGCTCCGGGAGAGGAGCGGGGGCGGAGCTTGGTCCGCTTCGGGTCGCCGGTGCATTTCGGTGGAGAGATCGGCGTCCGTCATCTAATCCTATCTCGCGAGGTCGGGGGCAGCAGCGGGCGCTACTCGCCTTTCTGATCCGCTCGTCCACCCGGGGGAAGATGCCTCTCTTCACCAGCAATCCCTTCGATCAGGATGTGGGTAAGTGGGTGAGGGAGGCCCACCTGTCGTCACGGCAACCTGGGCCCTGTCCAGAGGACACTTCCCCCCCCCACCTAGGATGTCGTCATCCGGCTCTTTGTGAGGATCTGCTTCACCCCCCACCCACCCCAATAACTCGCCCCGTACAATGGGACCTCTTCTTCTCATGCCCTGCCTTGGATTTTGCCCCGGGGACTGGAGCAAAGCGGGGTTGAGTCCCCCGAGTTAGGCCAGCAGTCTTTAAAAACCAACCTTTCCCGGACACGATGCCCTTCAGAATCATTAACTTCAGTCCCCTTCATCCCCGGGGGTCTGGGAACCGGGGAAAGCTGAAAACATAAAGGAACGGCGAGAAAGTTCCCTTTTATCTTTTATTTTCTACCCTAAAGCGTTTATAATGTGAACCCCGCTTTGTTTTCTATCTCCCGAGTTTGGTTTAGTCCTTTTCTGTTTGCTAATAACGGCCTCCCCTTCCCATCCAGCCCCCCCTCCCCCCCCACAAGTTGAGGGTGATCCAAAATTGTCAATAGTTTACAAAATAAAGTATTCTCCCAAAATAATAGCTGCGGTAATTAATTTTAGTGCCACATGGGATTTTTGATCTGTGTGGTCTTCTGTTTAGAAACGTTAAATGGAAATGTAGTACCTACTATACTTTTTGAGAATGTTTCAATAACATTTTTTTAGTTATTCTCTTGAGCCTTTTAACTACCTTCCATTTTATCGGCTTGCTGGCTTTTTCTGTTGTAAACAAATATGAAGACAGCCTTATAATAATGAAATAGCTATTATCTTATGTAGACTTTCATCTCTGATTGGAAGTAGCTTTTAATCTAAAGTATACAATGAGCACTCCTATATTAACATTGCATATTATAACCTAAAGGATGTTTATCGTTTTCATATTTTATAGTGCCTTCGGTGTAAGAATTTATGCAGTGCAACTATGTTGTTATACAGCAAAATTGATTTGTTTATTTGCAGTGAATTATTAAATAACTCTTCTTTTTCCAAGAGAAAGATGTAACTGGAGAGACCAGAGGTTAAGGCAGAGTAGGAAACCTAGTCTTTTGGGCCAACATTATCCTTGATCAACATTGCCAAAATATCTGAAGAAATAGGTTCGGAAAAATCTTTTCCATACAAAACTTAATACAAAGAATCTTCAAATTTAAATGATATGATATGTAGAAAAATGGAAATGCAAACTACTGTAATTTGTTGCCAACAAAGCATGAAGGATATTCCAACAAACATGAAGTGAAGTTAATTCTGTTTATAACTTCATTAGTTACAGTCACCAGTGATTCATAGGAACTTGTGATATGTTTGTCATAAGGCTGCATTAGTTAATATGCAGTAATCTGAAACAATATATGAATAGAAAATGCTTCATTTGTATTAAAGTCTACACTGAGAAATTCAAGGATGACTTCTCAGAGTGACACAATGAATGTTTTGACAAGTGCGGCCTTGTTTTATCAAGCTGGTAGAGAAGCAATTTATGAATAGATCATATTCTATCTACATTTTATTTTCTTATAAGGATTTTCTAACAATTTAAGAATAAGCTTTTGTTTGTAAGCTTTTCAAATCACCTCCCTGTACCTTCCTCCTATAATGAGCTGTTTAAATATTTGAAATTAAGAAGAAAAAATAGAATAGAATAAGAAAAAAGGAGATACAGCTAAATCTATACTTTTTATTATGTTTCTTGACATTTCTCTATTTTTGCAAAAGATAATTACCACATCTACATATTTACCACATATATATACTGCTTCAGAAACTGTCTTTCATTTTTTAAACATCTCACCTCTTTTTTATAGAAGCTAATTAACTCCATTCACCCACATTTTTTTCTGTTTTTCCCCTTCCTCTTAACCCTTTCACTTTTACTGAATATATCATTAACTATTTAATCCTCATTAATTTTCAAATTCAAATTTTATTTGTCACATGCACAATCATACATGGTACAATATGCAGTGAAATGCTTACGCAGCC
>JAEANM010025717.1:0-10889 GCA_017656035.1 Myanophis thanlyinensis
TAATTTCGTATAGCCAATTCTTCACCTGTTCCCAGTAACTGACCGCTTTTGGGCACTGCCACCACATGTGGTAGAAGATCCTTTCTTTACTGCTACATTTCCAGCATCCTGGATTCATATTTGGGTACATTTTAGCTAGTCTTGCTAGTGAATAGTGCCAACGATAAAACATTTTGTATTGATTTTCCTTATAGGCGGTCGATAATATCAGTTTGAAGATGATTTTATGTTGTGTTTGTGTATGTATGTATGTCTGTGTTTTAAAAAATAAATAAATTTTAAAAAAAGAGAGAAGCAAAACATCTTCAAAGTGCAGACTAAAAACAGATCCCTAAATGAGCCCTTGGTGGAAACAGTTTCTGGTTTTAAAATTAAATGTCGGTCTACTTAAATAGAGAAAAAGAAGTGTTGAGATGCTGAACCTGTTTCTTTGTGGTCCACTTTTCTTTAGCAATAATAATCCTCTCTAAGCTGCTTTCCTCCTTATATGAAGAAGAGAGGGAAAAATACTAGCCTTTTTTTTTTTACATAAAGTACAGTCTCCTTCAAGATGAGTTCAGCTTGTGCTGATTTCACCCATTGAACCTTGGGGTTTACTTGGCAGAATTAGGGATTTGCTGCTGTTTTCTTCCAGAATAGACTTTGAAATGTTCAGTCCAGTCTATATCTGGAAGCTTCCCATCCAAATTCTAATCCACCTTAATTTATAAGCCCAAACAAGGTCAGTCAGGTGCGTCTTCCTGCTCCCAAAGTGTTAATATTCAGAGTGTTCAATTGTACACATGCAAGACTATATGCTATGATTGTATTCATAGCTAGTACATCTGCTGGTATTCTCATTTTTAATGACAGTGATCTCATTGATGGTTCCACATACTGTACTAAGTATGGTTCCACATACTGTACACATACTTGTTTCTTTTTGGCTTAGTGTGTTGTGAGAATCCAGCCATTTTGATTTGTAAATGAAACTGAACGGCTTTGTGTGGTGTGTGAATCCAGCCAATTCCTTAGGGAGAGGGGGCGGTATATAAATTTGATTAATAAATAATAAATAAATTTTGGCTTACTTAACACCCTGTGGTACAGCATCATGAATGAATTCAGTCAGAATGTCTAATGTGACACAGATGCTCTGAGGACACATCTGTGTATACAGAAAGAGCAAGCACACATTTTAAGACCCCTCTAAAGGGTACCCCTTATTCTGTCTAACATCAGAGTCAAGAAAAAATTATTCATGGCCTTGAAGAATCAGTCTATTCAAGCGTGAGAGAAAATTTGCAGTTCAATCTTTTCTCCTAAACAAACATAATGAGGAATCCTTTTGGTATTATTTGCATTGAAATGGTTGATAATTTTGGTAGCACTGTATTTACTAAGTATAAATAGAAGGCATGAGGACACTGCTTGCTTGCTTCACTGGGTTTTTGGTTCCATTCCATTAACTCAGGAGCAGGATAAGGTTTGATGTCAATGTATCATCGCATCTAATTCCACTAATAGCAGCAATAGATCAGTTTCTGAAAGACAGTGTGCTGGGGTGGGGGAGGGGAAATCTGAGCGGAGTCCTTTTTTTATTACTATTATTTGCTTACCACTTTGCTGATAGCCCACTGTGACCTGGCTGGAGCAGATGGCTGCTACTGCAAGGGAGGGAGGCATTTCCCCTCCCCAACTCTTAAAGGAAAAGAATAAATTGCTAGGAAATTCAAACTGACAAGAACAAGCAGGCTTACATAGCTTGTTTGAAAATTGTCATTGCAGCTAAGGAAAAATAATAGTTTTGTGTATCAGCCAGATGGTTTTTGCATGGGAAGAAATGCCATCAAAGGCAAATCCATTTTCCCATATCTTCATGCGCTTGTTTCTAAGATCCTCACAGCAGCAGTTCTTCGAATGGCTTCATACATTGTGCAATTTATTTAACCATTGATTATTAAAAAACACAATGGAGGTGGAATTCAGCAGGTTCTAGCAGGTTCGCTAGAACCGGTAGTAAATTTTCTAAGCAGTTCAGAGAACCGGTTGTTAGAAGAAATCACCTTTTGCTTTTTTCCACTTTACAGGGTTAATCCTGTAAGGAAGGCAGGAAAAAGCATTCTGGTATTTGTAGCCTAATCTTTATTGCCTGCTTATAGAAACTGCCCACCAGTCACATGACACCCCCCCCAGCCACACCCACAGAACCAGTAGTAAAAATATTTGAATTCCACCACTGCTAATAACCCATAGCTAACAAATTGCAACCCTTAATACTCTAAAGCTGGATTCATAGACACTAAGCTTGTTTGTGGCTTAATGTCTTATTTGTGAGAACCTGTCTTCTGATTTAATACAATGAATAAATCGTATCAATTTTAATCCATTCAATATATAATCATGAAATAAGGCATAATTTAGCTCAAAGAACTATGGAAACCCAGCCAATTAATAAACCATAGCGAATTACGTAATAGCAATATTGGACTCAGAGAAGATCTGGGTTGAGGAGCTCACAAGGTGATTTTAGATACACAAATGTTTTCCTGAATTGTTTACAGATTGGCACCATTTGGAACAAATAATCTGTTTGGGGCAATACATTCATTTAATGATTGCAATTGTTCCTAACCATGTTCTTTCACCTTTTGAGATCTCTCGATTTCTTGCCATAATTTAACAGAATTATTTTATTTCCTGATTATTATCTGTCAAATGCAGACCAAGCTATGTCTCTGAGTAGGCTATCTGACAATCAGATTTTTCCTGGAAAAAAAAACCCTAACTTTTTACACTGCATATCTTGGAATTATTTTTGAGTTTGGGATGTTAATTTTCTATCCAGAGAATTCTCCGAAACTATGAATTGTTTTCATTCATGAAATAATGAAATCCATCAACTCGCCTTCAATATTATTCAGTATAATTCCATACTAATTCCATATTCAACAATAAAATTATTGACTTTCATGGTGTTGCGGTAGTTAATGTTACAATTAATCAACAGTCTAATATTTGAGTTTATGTTCTACCTCCATGGATTTTGAGAATTGGTATTTATTTATTATCTATTATCCAGCCTTTTCAGCCAACATTATCCTGGCCTTGAAAATCTGTGGAGATTGCTACATTGACCATAATCTTTGCTATTTGCCATTGCTATATGATTCTGGCCTAAACGTGGAACTCTTCTCCAGGATTTATCTCATTCAATACAGCCAACAGGAATTGCCACTGCAGATTATGAAAGGGTGTTTTTTTCTCACGTACCAAAAAGATTAATGCAGCTTTCTTCCTTTTCCCTCTTGTTCTATTATCTTCATTGTGAACCTAGTTGGTGTTGATATTTCTCATTGGAATGTAGACTGTTTCATCAATCAGTATTATATCTGAAGCCCAGAGGTGAAATTCAGCAGGTTCAAGCAGTAGTAAATTTTCTAAGCAGTTCAGAGAACCGGTTGTAAGAAGAAATCTCCTTTTGTTTTTTTTCCCACTTTACAGGGTTAATCCTGTAAGGAAGGCAGGAAAAAACATTCTGGTGTTTCAAGCCTAATCTTTATTGTCCTGTTTACAGAAACTCCCTACCCAGTCACATGACCCCCAGACACGCCAACCAAGCCACCCCCACAGAACTGATAATAAGAAAATTTGAATTCCACCACTGCTTAAGTCTATTTCTTCAGCTGATCAGCTAGTATTGTTATAAAAAAATTGTAACCTACATTCAACAGGGAAATTGGTATCTATAGGACTCTGGTTTTTCCAGGTCATTTCTTGCTTTGTAAATCACAGTTATGAATGCCACTTCCCATGTGAGTGGTATTGTCAGATGAGAAGAACCAGACCCATACTTGAATAATTCAATTAGCTGTTTTATTGCTCAAGTCTATACAAAGGAATCTTCTTAGAGTAACGGTTTGCACCTGGGTGAGATTAGATAAGGTTCAATGGCATTCACGGGGGGAAGGGGGTTGGACTTTTTCCTGTTGTGCTCAGGTAGGGATTCTAGACTATGTCCTTCTTTGACTCCTTCCCCTGTCTCTTTCTTCTACAGATATTGCCTTTATTTCTTTAATTTCCTTCATGGTGTTCATCAAAGGCTTCAGACGTTCCTTCTCAAGTTCTTTATAACATTGAGTTTTCAATCCATATGGACTAGCTGGTTTTCCAGTTTGATTTGTTTTGCTTTTTATGTTTCTTGGACAGTTATAATTGTACTTAGTGTTTCCCTATATTGTTCAATGAATTCTTTGACTTTTCGGTATATTTGTTTGTGAAACTTCATGACTGTTATTTTTTTTAAAGAATATAATTCTTTTTAAAAAAAAAAAAAACCTCTGCTAGTTCTATTTCCAATCTTGAATGTAGTAATTTGGATCCCATCTTTTTCTGTCAGAAAAACCTGACATGAATGCAACAAATAATTGTTCCTAAATAAGTGTAAAATATGAAATGGCACTGTAATCACAAATTCTAATACTCTGTTAAAGGTGCACAGCATTGTTACAAGGAAAAGTAATGCAGGCTCCTAAACTCAGCATCAAAGTGTACACTGCATCTGTCAGTGAAATAAATACACATGCCAAGCTCAGGGGAAAGTGAAATGTCTTTTTTAAAATTAATTTGCTACATATTATTTTGTGCTATGAGATGGAAGAATAAGGTTGCATGCATGCACTGTTTCCCTAAGTAAAAAAGGAGAAAATGCACAAGGCTATAGAAGTATAGTGAATAAAGAAAGATGACTTTATTGCTATGGTATAAGTTATCGTTTTTGACTGGCAGGTAAGACTTTTAGGCAGTGAATGTTAGATAATCTTCAAATGTTGATGAACTACAATTCTCAGTATTTCTCCCTGGCTATGCTGTCTAAGACTGCTGGAAGTTCAGGTACACTTGGAAACCAACAATTTACTTGAATAACAAAAATATAGTCTCTTTCGTGGTTTAATTTGGAAGTCTCTGAATGTGGAGTGCAACCACCCCAGGGCTATTATATATAGACTACAAAAATTGGATGACCATTAAATAGCAACAATTATTTAATATTTTTGCATCTTTTTATTGCTGTCTAATGTTGTCTGGATTTTTTCTAGCCCAAATCTTATAGGCACAACTTGTTACTTTCCAGTCCTTTCCAGATTCTTTTTTTTTACAGACCTGAACAATGTTTTGATCTAAAATGTTGGCTGCAGCATTATCCTAGACATTAAGCTGTATAGCACATTGATTTTACAATGTTCTTGTTACTGCGCACATCTTGAATGACCTGCAGTTGGGATCAGCAACTGGGCAAAGACCACACGGAAGCAATTTCATTCAGAGATCAATCTGGTACAAAACAGAACTGTCTCCCAAATGTCCTTTGAACACTTGTGGCTCCATAAAATGCCTGTCAAATTTATGCTCAGAATGAATTACTTTGGGTTTTAGTGGCTGCCAAAAGCTGGACATTATATTTCCCAACATGATGTCTTACAGAAGGGCCAAGGTAACCAACTCTGGAAATATCCATTCTGATTCAATCCTAGCAAAACTGGATCAGTTGTGGTTGTTAAGTCAGCCTAAGTCTGGGGAACTTCTATTTTTATTTTTTTGATGGAGTTACACTTCAACAATAGTGTGTGATCTGGGGGGTTCTCTTATACTCACAGCTTCTGCTGTGAATGAAGAGCAGGTAACAACTTGGCCAAGAGTGTCTTCACAGAGCTCCATCTGGTCCATCAGTTGTACCTCTTCCTGGACCTGGCAGCCCTTCGGACAGTCACTCATATCATCATTACCTGTCTTGATTAATTCAATATGCTGTATGCAGGGCTGCCCTTGAAGACTAATCAGAAGTTTCAACTGGACTGGAATGCAGTGGCACAGGCCATGGTGGTGGATGTCGGCTCCACCAGGGTAGACCAGACCAGGAAATCAACTCCACAGGAAAGCTAAAACCCTGTTTATTTAGAGTGGCTTTAACAGAATTTTGCTTAGCTGATTGTGCCATACCTCCTTCCCTTCTTGTATTCTTGGGAAATAGGGAAGTGCCAGCCTGGTTCTCTTCTGCGTATTTTTGTCCATTGTGGACTTCAGTATATTTCATTGTTTTAGCAATGGATCTGCCCTATTTTTGTCAAGGTTATCATCCTTACTTTCTATACCCATGTGACATCTCTGCTTTGTGAGATACTTGCCAGGGTGGTTTCAGATGCAATTCAAGGTGTGGGTTAACATTTATAAAGCCCTATATGACATACAGCCTAGTTATTTGAGGGATGCCCATCTTTCATGATTTCTGCCAAGTGAATATGAGCTGACAGATTGGCAATGCTCAGGTCCATTCAATTAAATTGTTGCCTTCCTTTTGGGTGGGAGGGTCCTGCTTTCTGAAATGAGATCCCTTATTCAACATTTCCACCCTGATGGCATTCCAAAAGATCTTAAAGACATGGCTGCTTTCACTGGCTCTGAAGTGGGGTGAATTGAATTCCTTTGCAAATGTGTCTACCATATATTACATATGTCTAAGTATTGGTATCCAAATTTGCTCTCTTTCTAGCTTTCTTCATCTTATCCTATCTTTTCCTGTTTTACTTTTATTGTGAACCATCCAGAGTTAGTCTGAGGTTTGGCAGTGTTGAAGTCAAATCTAATCTAATCTAATCTAATCTAATCTAATCTAATCTAATCTAATATAATCATACCTTCTCCCAGTAATTTTATTTAGCTCTCACAACCAAACCTAGAGGATCTCATAATGATTTTTCAGAGTTGTCTTTACCTTTCCTTTGATGACTGACTAGGATTTCTTACCCAGGAAACATCAGAACTATTATAAAAACCATTTTACCTTCAGCTTCTGGACTTTTGTAGACAATCCAGGATACAGGGATCAACAGTTGCTGAGAGGGCCCACAAAGTAAAGATTAATTTCATTCCCAGCTTCAAATCTTATGATTGGTTGCCCATGAGGACAATTCAATTGCAATCCCACACTTAGCTCTGAATCTTGACTGCCACAGATCTAAATAACTGATTTCTTCCAGTTACAGGATTTCTTCCTCTGTAGCTTATGTCCCATGACTTTCTCTACAAGCTTCTTCATTAGACAAAGTTGGACAACAGATGGCAGTCATCAATCATCTAATATAAGCAAATCCAAGGCAAGCCTCTTGTAGAAAGGGCCTGCTAAACCTCTCTTTTCTCTCCTTGACCTTTTTAACTAGCCAACAGTGGCAGAGTCAAGTCTGCAAGTGGCAGCACTAAGATTGAGGAGAACTTCAAGTGTCAAAGGCTAAAAACTTGGGAAAGCTGCATGATACTATCTGTATCATCTCAACAGAGCCTATCCACCCAGCATTCAATTTAAATAAAATAAGGAAAACTGGAAGATTACCTGGCATTGTCTGTATATGACAAATGATTTGAATCTGTGCATACATTCTGTGTCACAAAGGCCAGTAAGCAAGCTGTTAATTGGCCACTTCTCCGTTCAGTCGCAGACTAAGGAAGTCAAGGTCTCAATGGAAGAAGTGGCCTTTCATTTTAAATATCCTGGCTTTTTAGGGTCTAACTGGCTTGGGACCTGGGTACTTACGGGACCGCCTGTTGCCACCATCAGCCTCCAACCAACCGGTGTGCTCCCACAGGGCAGGCCTCCTTGGGGTACCACTGTCGGGTCAATGTCGCCTGATGGCCCCAATGGTTCGGGCCTTCTCTGTGGCTGAGCCCTCCTTAGGGAATGAACTCCCCCCTGAGATTCGGACCATTACTGACCTACGTGCTTTTCGATGTGTGTTAAAAACCCATCTTTTCCAGCTAGCCGACCTGGCCTGATACCTCAGGGTTATTTTAATTCTTGGTTTTTTTTAATTTTATAATTAATTTTAACTTAATTTTTAATTGTAATTTTTAGATATCAGCTCATTTAATGGTTTTATATTGGTTTTTAAATTTTGTCTATGTATTTTTTATCCGCTGTAAACCGCCCCGAGTCCCTAGGGAGAGGGGGCGGTATATAAATTTAAATAAATAAATAAACTGCAAAAATCTGAGTGACTACTAGATGGCAGATAGCAAAGAAATTCAGATAACCAACTCTCTGTTACCATCTAGTGGTAGTATGCTCAACTTCAATTTTGCAACTAGGATATGGTAAGTCTTTTTTTTTTTTAAATACCAACTAGTTGGTAAAACTTCTATTATCAAAGATTAATTCCTGAATGAGTGTTCAAACCTGGCACGAGCTGCTGCTGACCAAGCATGACACCTGGCTGAGAGAAGGGAATGGGATTTAATTTCTCTCAACTCTGTTTGCTGAGTTAGCCCGTGATACAAGCTAGGGCTGAAGTATAGGAGGGTGATATGAATCTTCTCTGTGAGGAATTCCATCTGATTGCTCAGACGTTCCATTTCAGTCTTCCCATTTTTGTACTACTATATTTGAGGGGCTAAAAAGATACAGTTGGTGTACTGTCCTTCCACTGCATGTTTTCTCTTCTTGATCTATTCTGCATGATCTTTGATGACAGAATAGACGATACAGCTCTTATTCTGGAGGACTTCAATATCCACCCTAACACTGCCCTACTCAGGAGCAGCTTAGGATTTCATGCCTGCCATGATAATCACAGACCTATTCCTAACTGGTACGTATATCTGTAATAGGGCACAAACTGAACCTGGCATTTAATTTCAGTACAATTTGGATTCAATGGGACCCAGTGATCTGAAAACAGAAATTTTCTTTGTAGTTCTGTTGTCGTGGGCAGATCCATTCTACGGTCACTTTCAGAAAATAATCTGCTATGAATCTCTGTAGTGCTCGATAGAGGCTTTCTGAATGCACTGCAGAATTTCTCAGTCTGCTGACACTGCTGCTGAAATCCTGGTCAGTTTACAGAATATGGGAATGGCCTTTGACACAAGTTCTCCTGAGTATCCCTTTAAATAATGTAACTGCTTTACCCAATAGGTGAAAACAATGAGGTACACTGGTGATAGAATAGAATGCAAATAGAGAAACCCCTGGGATGAATCAGATCGTAGACAGAATTTTAAGGTTAACCTGAAACCTTATTGATTTGTGGTTGCAAGGATGCTAAGAAAAGATTTTGCCTAAATTTTACTATGACTGATGATCCTTGCACTGGCACTGAATTTTGAGAGTTTTTCTTGTGGTCAGATTATAATATATGAAGGAAATTGTGGGTTAATTTAATTAAACAATTGATGGATCCATCAATTCCACAGAAGTGACTTTGGATGGTGTACAGAGATTTAAAATCATCACAAAAGTAGAAACTCACGACACTCCCAATTAAACAATAGATATCAAAATTCTTTGATATCCAACCGAATTAATGCTACTTGAATTTTTTGTGTTTTGGTAGGAAAAAAAACATTTCAGTGAATGTTACTTAGAAAATTATAGCTGATTATAACCTATACTTTGACAACTATATATAATACTTACAGGGGGAAACTTTATACAACATAACCTGCTAGTCCTCCAGGAGATCAAAATCTTCACAGTTGGGTACCTACATCTGTTGAAGCCTTCATGCAGCAATCACTATGCATAAGTATTTTCTTTGAAGATACCAAGTTAGTACACAGATGTAAATGTTGGGGGTACCTGCATGACTTAGGGTCCTGTTGTATGTATGAGTTATGCAGCAGTCTTCCTGATTTTATTCTATGAAGGTATGTTAATACAACACAGATGCTTTGAACTCAATGTAAACTCCCTGAATGGTGTAGAATTAAGTTATCAAATTTTATTCTGAATATATAATGGTATGTGGAAGTGACATTGGGACATGGGGTGAAGAGATGGTGCTCAGGGAACAGTTAAATAAAAGGCAGCATGTTTTACTGGGGGTAGTGGGTTGGGCAAGAGGCTCAAAAGAGACCCTAATTTTTGGGGATGTAAAAGCCCCCAAAATTGTATTTTCAGACTTGCAAGATTCTGATAATGTAGCCTTACAACAGAATGGAATTAGCTCATCTGGTCATGTTTCCTGATTTGTCCACCTAGGCTGCCAGAATATGGTTTTGTTTTTCATATATGAAGTTATTTTCAGCAAGCTTGCCATCTGCTTGGTCTAATTATTTTTTAAAAATTACAAAACAAGAACTAAAAGAGAAACCCAGCAAGCATGTGACTTATCCCACCCTGCTGTGCTGGAGGGCTCTTCAAATCTCCTAGCAATGGGTGGGAACAGTATAATGTCTATCACAAGGATTACTGAGAGCTAAATTTATACTGACACCATTTTGGCTTTGATCTCAATGAATCAAATTCAGAGTTTTACCATACTGCATGATAAACATTTTTTTTCTAAATTTGTTTTAAGTACCTAATTTTTGATGGATTGCCTATTCATTTGCTTGATGCGTTAATGAAATGCTGACATTAAATTTACCACGCTTTGGCAACAACTATAGAAGCCAACTTTGGTTGTAAACAGAAACAGAATAAAACCAAGATCAATCTTTACTGGGAATGTTTTCTTTTTAGTGCATTGCTTCAGCTTTTACTACCTGTTTTGCTTTTCCTGGCCAAGCAACATTAAGCAAAAGGCCGCATATGAAATCAGAGGTGCTCCAAAGCTTCACTTTTCCAGCTCCTGAAAAATCTCCAAAAGTTATTGCCAGTGGAAGTGTGTATGTGTGTGTGTGGGGGAGACATACTATAACTGTAATAAAAGATGCCAAATGCAAATAAAAGCCACTTTAATTTTTGTCCTGCTACAGCCCCCCCCCCCAGATGAAATCCAGCCGGTTTGCACCGGATCTATAGAACTGGTTATTAGAAGAAATCTCCTTTTGTTCCCCCCCCCCCATTTTGCAGGGTTAATCCTGTAAAGATTAACTTTACAGGGTTAATCCTGTAAATAAAGCAGTTGTTTCTAGCC
>JAEANM010025718.1:0-10889 GCA_017656035.1 Myanophis thanlyinensis
TGTTGAAATAAGTGGGTTTTCAGGGCGCGTCGGAAACCCCGGAGATCTGCAATAATACGAATCTCCGGGGGAAGTTCTAATATCTAATGTCTATGTGCATATACCCAAGTATAGTTGTAGCATTATTATTTATCATTATCATTCTTATTTCCCATCTTATATTAAGTGTATGAACCAGAGCAAAGAATTTATTAAAGCAGATCCCTGTTCAGTTTACAAAGCTCTGGTTTCATCTCCTTGTTCTTTTCCATCTGTAATAGGAAAGACCTCAAATTTTCTTCTTCCTGACAATGCTGAAGTAATTCAGCATTGTTGGAGTCAAGCTGCTATCACAAGAGTGAGTGGAGTCTATACTTTATAAAATAAGAGAGCTTTACCCTTTGTTTTTCTCTAAGTTAATATCTGATGGGAGCGCTGGTCACTTGTGTCCAATTAAAAGCAAGAAACTGAGGAATGGAGAAAAAAGCTTACGTCCTTCCTTTCTTTTTAATCTTCATCCCATTCACCTTCTGGAAGCATTTTCTTTGCTCAAAGAAGTCGACAAAGAAGACACTTATCTATAGTATCTACTTTGGTTTTCAGTTATTTGTGCTATGTGCATAGTGAGACATATTATGGGCTATAATGCAAACACAGTGACTTGGACCCAGAGTTACAAAATGTTTGTGGAATTTAAGTTTTCTATCCTTCTTCCTCAATCTAATCCCATATATACCAAAAGTCCTTTTCTGGAAATTCAAGAGCTACTGTAAAATCTAGGATATAATCTACAGCCCATGGGCCACATATAACCCTTTGGCTCTTCTTGTCCAACTCCCCACTGCTGATGCTCTCCGCAACTCTCTTAGTTTCTCATGTGGTCCCTTGGGAAAATTAATTGTCCATCCCTGATAGTCTATAAAATAGATGGGGGGAAGGGGCCATACAGTTGGGAACTGAGAAAAAGTTAGGCAATTTCCTCAATCATCAATTTTCTCAATCAAGAAAGTGCATAAGCAATGTTGCATTTATGCAACTTTATGAAGCCTAATGTACATAAGAGTGCCCTTTGTAGGATCAGTGAACACAGAAAACTATGTAGTGAAATGTAATTAAAAAATTAATGTGAAAAGTGCTTTGGAAAAAAAATCAAATATAAACTGAAGTGGTGACATCAGTTTACTTATCAAAGAGAAGACTATGTACATTTGCAGTCATTACCTTAGAAAGTTGGAACGTTTAGCAGCAAGAATGTCAGCAATGGAACAGCTGCTGCTTTGGCTAAAAGGCCATTGCAGAAATATATATGGGGTTTAGCAGCTGATCAGTTTTTTTATTATGCTAAGCCTTTCTGATTAAATTCAGACTTTCCAAATGCATTGGTCTTATTTTTACAATTCTCAGAAATATTTTAATCTTCTCCTTAAATTAGGTTTACTGTCAATATACTGTAGATGGATCAGTTAGGTGCATTTTAAAATGTCTGTAATCTGAAGCAAAATAATTGTAATTTGTCAACTGACAATAGTGTAAAGAGCTGCCCTCTTGCAGATATTTGCAGAGAAATGTAAAGGAAAAACACAAATGTCACATTAGGAAAAAAAGGCTTTTTATATCAATAATTACATGAAGTGTATGAAAACTTGAAAGTACTGACTGGGACACTTCTAGAAGCCAACATTTCTTTATGATTTGTATCATTGTTACAAGATTATTATACTCAGAATGGATCTTTTGCTCTTCTTGCATTGTTCCTTTAGAATAGTCCTACATATTTCAGCGCTTTGTAACCTTTTATGTCTTTGAAAATATCTTTTAGTTTAAATTTCAATCCCTTGTTTGCATTAACTAATCATTCCTAATAAAAAGTCAGAATCATTACTCCACTACATAAATCTTCTGTATGACTCTTCAGTGATAATTTCCCATTTGGCCTTAATAGGCATAACAGAAAACAATGTCTTCATAGATTTGCCCTTGTTTTGATTTTCCCTCCATCAAATGTACCAGTTGATCACTCCCTTCATCTCCACTGCATCCTTTTCAGTGAGATAACCTAAGGGAGCAATCAAAAAGAAATACTACTGTACCCTAGATCACAATAAAATTAATCAAAAAAGGAAATTATTTGTAACTGTTGTCCATTCATCATAGATAGCTGAGGTACAAATATAATTTAACATAGCACTGTTGTAAAACCAGAACAACTACAGCAGGGATGTCAAACTCAAGGCACATGGGCCAGATCTTGCCTGTGGGATGCTTAGCTATGGCCGACAGGGCTGCCCTGGAAACAGCAAAGAACCAGCCTGTGGTTCCCCTGTCAGTGAAAATGGAGCTCGGGAGGGCTGTGTAAACACTTAGGCCACCACAGGTGCCCCCAACATGAGTGACATCAAGCTGGCCACGCCCACCCTGGCCACACACATATTTATGTTGTCATGTGACCACTATTTGGGACCTTTCCTGTTAGCTTCTGATAAGCAAAATCAATGGGAGAAGCTGAATTCATTTAATGACCAAATGATTCACTAAAAAAATTGCAGTGATTCACTTAATAATCATGGCAAAAAGCTAGTAAAATTGGATGTGACTGGTTTAATTACCTTGCTGGTCCCAATTGTGATCTTAAGTCAAGGACTACCTGTAATAATACTCCATAATAAACTGTTAGGCTTTTTAAGTTGCCACAGGACGTTTAGTTTATTTTAAAATTAGTATCAAATACAATAAAATGACAATAAAAGTTTATAAGTATCAAGTGAAAAAGGCACACTCTGGAACTGAATTAAAAGTTTCTTTCAAGTGCTCCTACAGAACATTATGAATAACATATACAATAAATGTAAGAAGGAAATATAGTTCTCAAACTTGGGAAAATTTCATGTTATTAAAAACGGTATTTACAATGTCTCTCACTGTAAAATATTCGATTTTCCTCTTTTCCTTTGGCAAATGGGCTTTGCTCTACCTTCCCCGACACACCCTTTGGTGGCGAATGTTGCCATAACAACCCACCCAAGGTGAATAGCTGCTTGGCTAACAATTGTGCTTTTAATTCACCAGGAGACTTGGACAGGTTGCACAATCAACCCACAAGTCGGCTGCCTCCCCAGAGAAAAGCATCAGCTCAGTGAAGCTTCTTGAGGAGGGCACGCTAGTACCAGCGCCTCCTCCGCAGCCTTTTTCCTCAAAGCGGACGTTCCGCTTCGACTAAGAGTCCAGTGAGGCCCGCAAGGAGGACCTTTCTTTCCTCACTATCGCCTCACTCATTACCAAAGGGAGGCGCTGTCGGCGGAGGCCTCTGGGTTTTTGTCCCGACTCTTTTTCTGCCTCTCCTTCCCTCTCTCTCTCTCTCTCTCTCTCGTCTTCCAGCCTGTAGCTGGATTGGGGTCGGGCCTAGCTGGTTTCGAGAAGAGTGGGAACTGGAAGTCTTTGGCCGTGTCGGTGGCCATGGAAATCGGCACCGAGATTAGCCGGAAGATTCGGGTGAGAGACGCGAACGTCGGTGTGGTGGCATATGGTGATGAGAGCTGCTGGGGATCCCCTCCCCCCACAAGGGGAAGGCGGGTGAAGAAAATTTGGATGAAGCGTTTACCCCTCCCCCACCTTTTTTCCGCGTGGGCTTCGTCTCTGCCCCCTCCCCCCATTCTTCCCTCAACCAATGGCAGGGCCGAAAGTTGCTTTGTCCGAAACGGTTGCCGCGCGTGGGCTTCTTTTCGGGGGTTGCCTCCGAGGTTTAACCTGAAGGTGCTTTTCCAAGAGGCAACTGGACCAGAAAGTCCAGTTGTCTCTTGAAAAAGCACCTTCGGGATAACCATAACCTGGATGACTGAGAATCTCCATAGACATTCTCCGGGGTTCATCCCTAGAAATTGATGGGCGCCACAAGCTGCATGCTGCTACAAGGACGATCAAAATACAGTTTTGTACACAAAAATAAAAAAAACAACGGTAGCAGGAATCTGCAGGTATCTTAAAGCTGTAGTTATCAATTCATGTTGATGCACGTTCATCAATTGTAATGCTATAATCTGCCCTCCCTTTATATCTAGTCAGTATCTTAATAAATTTATCTATTCTCTATCCCTGCCCAAATCTCCGGGTATTCCTGTGAGTAACTTGGGGCCAGTTAGTCTTTCTTACTTTAACACACCTCACAGAGTGGTTGTGAGGAGGGAACACTGTATCATGTCATTCTCCTGAATAAAAATTGTATATAATCTAATAAATCATAATGAGATAACATTTTTGATTTGTCAGTTCACTCAAAATGAAGGAACTAAAGTAAGTAACATGCAGCACAGTCTTGAAGTTTGATGGCTCTAATGTTGTGGTTATAATAATTTGATCCAAACTGCCTATCCTCAAATTAAAAAAAAAACCTGAAGAGGAGGTGCTCCAGGTAATGAAAGACAAGGGACATCTGCACTAGAAGGAAAAAAATATTTGGGATCATTTAAAGAAATAGTTTTAAAGATAAGATATAATGGACTTTTTTCAGCAAAAGGCATAAACAGGTTTTCAAGCAATATCACATTTCTGGAATTCTTCTGGTTATAAAACTTCAGGACACTGCCTCCTTTTTATTGATATGCTTAATAATTTTGTGACTGTATGGATCGTGTCCAGTTTATTTTTGTGTATTGTATTTTTTTAATTTTCATAATATTTACTAAAAAGAAGAGCTACACAGAATTATTTATGGTACAGGAAGAGTAATCAAAGACATTTTTTCTCATAATTTTAGCCTACAGTATCATTCGCAGCCTTGAATAATGAACAATTCTTTAGTAAACATTATGAAAAACAGTGTATGAAAGTATTGCTCCACTTAACATGTAATGGAAAATAAAAAGATAAACACCACAAGAAGCAGTGTTATCTATAAATTTGGAGAGTTTTGAAAGAATACTATGGTCAAATTCATGGAGGAGAGATAAAGATAATCAGTATGATTGTGGTTATGTACTTTTAATATCAGAAGCAATATGCCTGACAGTACCATTGGCTGGGGAGCACAAGCAGGTGAGTATTGTCTTGCTTACTGGCTTTTTCAAGGCATATGTTTGGTAATTTATTGTGAGAACATAATGTTTGATCAGATGGACTTGTCTGATTCAGAACAGTTCTTAAATTCATTAAATCTTGTGTTGCTCAAGGAGACTGACTTCGGCTTAGCAAAGTGCTCCTTGACATCAACAGTCTTAATCAAGAATCTTCCATTTCTTTCTAAATAATTTGGAACTTTCTTCATATATTATTCCATATATTATTCCAGCAAAACTTCTTTTTGGGGGTAAAAATGAAGCCTATCTCATAAATTCTTTCAAATACAAAGGCACAAGGGATTGGGGTGCATGTACTATTCTTTCCACTGCATAAGCTTTGCCTTTTTACTTCCAAGGATTGTGCAAAGAAGTCTGAAGAGGAACTGTACTCATATTGACTTGAATGTAAATCTAGTTCTTCATTCTACTGTATATTGAGATGGTTGTGTGTTCAAGCAAATGAAAGTGCAGATCTTCAGTTCTTGTGTGTGACTGGAAGTTAGAAAATGAAAAAGGGAGAATGTAGGGTATTGGTTGCTGCACAATCAATTGTGCTCACCTGCCTGTGGTTCTCAGTATTTGTAAAAATTTGTGAATAGGCTTAAATGTTTATAGGACTATAGTTGTTCCAGATAAATAAGCAAATTATAAATTTTTAATTTTTTAAAAAAAATTCGGATCGAAATACAATCATTACTCATAAAAAAATGAATGGATAACCAACGTCTATAAAAATAAAAGGATAAAGTCTACTCTTTATTTAAAAAACCGTTTTGTAAATTGGAAATTCCCACATGTTAGTACTGATTTGGAAAGTAGTTCTGTTGATATAAATGTAGCTATGTAGAAAAATAGCGAAGGGATATATTTCTAGTCAAAATAAAGCTTTTGATTTTGTCACATGCCAGAATTTATGTCATAATGCTATTGTGATAAGAAAAGCTCTATTTCATTTTCTTGAATTACCTAGCATAATTTTCTCTTCTACGCAATTCCTAAAGGTACAGAAATCCTCTTGGCATGGTTACTATAGTAACTTGGAAGCAGGGATCCTTTGATTAGCTTTATTGTTAAAGAACAAAATAGTCCCTGTAGTGAAACTAAGTTTACTTGGTAAGAAATGGCAAAGACTTTCTTTGTTTATTTTATGCTCAAACAAATGTGCCTTAAAATCTTGCTCCTTTTATTCAATTGAAGTTAAAGATAGTCCTTGAGTCACAAATGTAATGGAGTCTGCCACTTACATTCTTAATCTGAGTATTCCTTGAGGTGAATCACATAAAATGAATGTGATAACTCCCTGCTTTTGATCCAGCATTCACTAATCAAAGGTCATTAAGTGCACATGAGGTATCTCAGGGTGGGAAGGGTGATGAGGGGGCTAATAATGGAACAGATCACCTTCTTAAGACAACCAAAGCTTCCCCTGACCCACTGAGATACCTCATGCTCCCACAATTGCTTCCCCCGCCCCAATCTTGTCACTCTGGATCACTTACCTTGCAAAGATATAGCAAGCTGTCTCCTCTCCAGCCTCTCTGTCATGCAAGATCACGCCCCCCCCCCCCAACTTATAGTTTCTGCACAAAACATTTGCAAGCTGATGGGATGCTTTGAGGCAGTGAAATCTCATCCTTTTTCAGAGAGCGGTGGCCTGAAGTGACGCTAGATCATGGCCCTCAGAACATTTCACTCTTGCCATGTAAAATGCCTACAAACTGATCGGATGCTAAAGCAAAATTGTCTGGCATGGCAGGATGGGAGGAGGGAAGCAATTGTGGAGAGCCAAAGGGGGAATAGACAGGGTGAATGTTGCAGTGCCTTTGCAGTTGTTCATAAGGGTGAATGACTGCCGTGGTGCTACAACATTCATAATTTTGGGACTGTATTGTAAATACTTGGGGAATGGATTATTGCGGTCAGTGAATGAACTGTCATAAGTAAAGGATTACCTGTATTTTTTCCTCTTACTATTTTTCTCTAGGTAGCATGGTATCTTAGTAGCTGCACAAATGAGTATTTAATTCTGTTTCATTTGCTCAGCAAATTTGTTGAGTATGAACAATTAAAATCTTATCTAGAAAAAACTTCACGAACAGATAATTTAGGATATGTGGCTCAATCAAGAAAGTAATTAGTTAACTCTACTTGGTTCTGAAAAAGTAACAATAGCCCACCATTTCATCATAGTTCACAACTCCAAAAATGTGTACTTCAATCATACAGAGCCTTCTAGTCAGCTTATAAAACATTATGAAAGCTGTTTGTTTGAAATTAACATATCTAATTAACTAAGTTTTATGATTGTGCAGTGCTTTGGACTTGATCTTCAAAAAGGGCTTCAGAGGATGTAAAAGCACAACCGCAGCACCATTCTTTAATACCTTTAAAGCAGCGGTCCCCAACCTTTCTGGCTTGGTGGCCATAACAATTCCACCATAAAACTGCATGCTCTGGGCTCATTTTCCTCTCCTGATCCAGCATCTAAAAGAAAAACTACTAGGTTCTCTTCCATTGTTAACATAGAGAGCAGCATAGAAATCAGAATACAGGTCCTTGACTACCACAACTGAGCCCAAAATTTCTGTTGTTAAACAAGATAGGTGTTAAGTTATTTGCACCCCATGTTATGACCTTTATTGCCACAGTTGTTAAATGAATCGTGTGGTTGTTAAGTAGACCTGGCTTCCTTCATTGATTTTGTTTGTTGGAAGCCAGCTGGAAAGATTGCAAATGATGATCACATGACCCCAGGACAGCATGACTGCCATAAATACATGCCAGTTGCCAAGTACCTGAATTTTGATCATGTGACCGTGGGAATGCTGCAGTGGTCGTAAGTGTGAAAACCAGTCGTTACTTTTTTAATGCTGCTGTAACTTTAAACAGTCACTAAACAAATGATTGGAAGTTCCGTTCTGTACTACTGTAGTATCTGAAAGCATAATCATGGGTAATTTCTCAAGCATTTAATTTAAGTAGGTGTGTAGAATATCCTGTTTTAGGGGTGGAAAGTTTTGTCAGGAGACATATTTTGTAACTGAGATTCTCTGCATGATTTATTTATTCAATTTCTATAACCACCCATCTCAATCCAACTGACTCTGATTACTTGAAAGAAAGCCTAAGTGCAGTCAGTGGAGTGCAGTCATGTAAGGTGTGCAACGAGCACAACCCACTTCTCTTTTTTAAATCATATAATCCTATGCTGGAGTTGTGTTTTCAGAACAGTTAAAATATATATAATTGGAGGTTTTATTTCTCCTTGGAATGTGGCCTAAATATGTGGATTACCGTATATAGATTATATGCTTTTGGTATTGCAGATTTATGTCTATATAACACAAATTTTGGGTTGTCTTCTACACGATCAAAGATCCTAGGCAAGATTTACAGAATGGATAACAATAATACTGTATTTGTCTGCATATTTACTTGCTGGTTAATCCTATTGGACAAACACCGCTCTTTAAATATTCAGAATTTCTAGAAGGACATATAATATTTCCCTTAGTAACCTTGATTTTAGTAGCTACTTTTGGCTCTGTATTTGAAGACAAGAGGAAATAACAATAGGTTAGCACCTTTTCTATTTACCACTACCACCTCAGTTAAGGCTTCAGTGATGGATGGTGCAAAGAAAATAAACAAAAAACAAACATACGTGCTGTTGTCACTAACATGCTCCATCTTAGTTTAAACTATTGTCTGAGTTTGAAAACAATGCTAAATTTAATTATGCTGTGTCTCAATATAGGAATGTGCAATTTCCCCTACTTATTCCCCTGGGTTGAAAGTCATAACTCAATTTTCTAACCTAACCTGCTGGCAGGCCACAGAAGGCTTTCTGAAGATGTGATGATAGCACTTGAAGGGATAGAGCTGGAAAGTTGTGCTTTTTAATGTGTGTGCTCAATTTTAAATTTAGGGATGAATCCGAGAATCTTCTGCCTTGTAAGAGGCCTTTCATTTCCATTACCATTTCCCCCACACAGAAATTCAGCAGTGTGAACTCAACATACTTCAAGGGTTGCAAATGCAATTCTAGGGTGGTTGGGGATGCCTGCATACCATGATCCACTGTGGATAAAATATGCACAGGTTCTATATGTTGCATATAGAGTTGTTAGGCACAACGTTAAGGCAAAATTATATTTAACTTCACCCTTCTATATAATCCAAATGAACAGTTATGTACTACAGAATCTGTGCGAGATACTGAGCAACCCAAGAATGAGATCTACCCTTGCATTTAGTCATCTGAGTTTTATCTAGGATATTATTTATTATGTTTCTTGCTGATAATTATATATAATCACTAATCAAGGAGGCTCTCACTCAGCTGGTGGAGCTCTTCAAAACTCTTTCTTGATATTGGTCTGTTTACTCTGGGATTTGGCCATCAGCTGCTCATATCATAAGCTTTATCTCATTTGCAGAACCTTTAGCTCAGGGCTGTCAAACTCACAGGGCACGGGCAGATGTGTCAAGTTCTGGCCTTGCACTGCCCAGGTTAGTGAAGGAGAAAAAAGTCCCAATATGTCATGTGACACCGCCGTGATGACATGAGTTTGACACCCCTGCTTTAGTTTATAGATAAGTGATTATATTATCTCCTTTGGTAGCTGAGAATCAATTCTGTTTTTAATTTTTCCTTCTCACTTCATTTCTATGCATTTCCTATAGTTCACATTTTAAAGATTGCTTTATTGATTTATCATGTAATTTGACCATTTTATAATTGGTTTTAATCTTAACACATCTCCCTAAATTTTTCCTAACCTTAAGGATACTCATCTGAAATATATTATATCTCCAAAGTATTGTATCAGTTTATAAAATAATCTGATTATCATATGCAATGTAGCAGTCAATATAGATTCCATTAAAGCTGTTTATTATTAGCTTTCTCTGCTTTTATAATTTATTATAGTTTAGAATAGATCATTACAGGAGCTTAATTTATGCATCATGTTGAGCCAAATCCTAGCAGACTGCATTATATCATAATGTGATGTGTAAACTAGGTCAGTATGTTCATTAGATCATCTTTGAGCCAAAAAGGAAAACATTTAATTTAAATGATAGAGCTTTCATAGTATATCTCCGCCTTAAAAACATCATTAAAAAAACACGCCTCATGTTGCATGCAGATTGAATCCTATGAATTCTTGCCATCCTTTGTTATCTTCTTTCTATTAGTTTTCCTTGTACTGAACTTTAGATGAGTTTTTCAAGTGAGGAACCTGTTCTCTATAACTGGCATACAATCAGGGTTGTGCATTTTTATAAAAACAAATGGGAAGAAATGCTTTAGACTTTACATGAGAGCATAGTGTATGGTTGCTGTTCATTAAAGCAACTTACTCTTTTCAGGCTTCAGTGTAAGTGTGGAAAAAAAATCTGATTTAAGGAGTTTACTCATTAAAGTTAATCCAACTCTAAAACTGCAACTTTTTTTTCAGGCTTGCACTGAAGTCCAAAGAAAACTTGGTATACTTTTAATAAATAACAAAACGATGCAAGGCCTAGACTTGAGCAGTTCTGAAAATTTTTTGGAGCATGTATAGTAGCCCTGTCACATGTATTAATATAATGCTTTCCAAAGTTTTAAAAAATGTTTTGCTACTCATGTGATCCCTTGTTTTTGAGATGTTTGAAACAATTTAAGAATATTGATGGTTTGAAAGTAAGAATTCTCCCCCCCCCTTTTTTTTTTTTTTGTATAGAGTGCTATAAAGGGAAAGCTACAGGAACTAGGAGCATACGTTGGTAAGTTTGATAGTAATTTTAGCTGTAAAAATAGTAAGTATAAAAAATATTGTATTAATATTTATTTATTTATTTAATTATTTATCA
>JAEANM010025719.1:0-10889 GCA_017656035.1 Myanophis thanlyinensis
ATAGATAGATAGATAGATAGATAGATATAGTTACTGAATGTACTATTGCCCTGCATGTTAAAATAGCTAAGCAACTGAGCCCTTAATGCACTTAGGGCCCAGGCCTGGGCTAATAACTATATTTTCACAGCCTTGCAAAAAACGAACAGGATCAAAGTCATCCCAATCTCTGAAGGAAGGAAGAATGTTCCAGAGGGTAGAAACTACAGCTGAGGACATGTCTCGTGGTCACTACCAACTGATAATCCTTAATATGTCCCATCTGCTGTACTGAATTAGACTGTTAGAAACAGCTGAGACAAGATGGGTCTTCAATTAACCTGGTCCCAAACCATGAAGGGCTTTAAAGGTGACAACTATATCTTGTGTTACATATATAGGTAACCAAATAGTGGTATTTCATGTCAAATATCTGGCACTACTTGCCCTTTGTGCAGCTGCATTTTACTTCAAATAACGTTTCTGAATAATTTTCAAGGGCAGCTCCATGCACAGCATATTGCAGTAATCCTAATAATAGGTCCCAGGGGAATGAGTGTAAGCAAAGCCTCCCAATGCAGGAATAAGCACAACTGGCTTATGACCCACAGATGTGCAAAAGCCCTCCTAACCATGACTGCCTGTGAGTCCAGGAGGACCCCCAAAGGACACATCAAGTCCATCTGGGACAATAGCACCCAATCCAGAAGCAGAAGTGGAAGAACCTTGTAAGCAGGAGATCCAAATGCTGAAGACTACTCAGTCTTATCTGAGTGGAATCAAAAGATAATGATAATGAAGCTGGATATGATTAATGTGTTGGTGATATGTCACCTCACCCAGTGAGTTCTGAAGATGTTAAATAGGAAAGGTGGGGGGGGGGGGAAATGAGCTTGGAGCATCATTTCTTGGAAGCTAGCATTTATGAGACTTGCAGAGGGATTTAAATCAAGAAGATTTAGGCTACAATCCTATCATACCTACAGTAACTTTCCAGAATCCATTGAAGGTATCACATTTTTACCTCAGGTAAAAGGATGAACTCAACCTTGTGGATTGAAATCTGAATCAAATTTCTCTCTCCAGGCTTTCAGATTTTTCATATCCCTCTCTGATGTCAGATTGGGGAGAAAAAAGACACAATGGGAAGAACTAGAACATGAGTAGATTGGAAATTATTGCAACTATGGAAGGAAATAATTCACCAAATTTAATTTTATCATACCAGAATGGGTCTGGAGTTCTTATCAGCAGCACTAGGATTGCTTTGTGCATGATTGAATAATCAAGAAAAAATGATGTATTTGAATTTACACTTTAAGCAAAAGTTAATTAACTCTGCTAGTTAAAAATGATCTCTTTGCCACTTTTCAAGGATAACAACCTAAGTACTGCACAGAATTAGTGAAGGATCTTTGCTGATAGTCACTACCTACATTGTCACAAAATTAATTCCAGAAATTACCTTATGTTACAAAGCTCAGAAGAAAATTCAGTGTTATCCAACAATAGTTTAATCTTTCTGTCTGCATCAATAGATTTCAACATGCTTAATGCTTATATAGATTGAGTCAGCCTTGGTTATATTAATTTTGCTCCAGATATTTATTCACAAATTCTGGAATGTTTATGGGATTAATATATGGAAAACAGAAGTAGAACTATATGCTACCTACATATTGGTATACAGTATAAACAATCATCTAGCAGTGTCATATAAATGTTAATATGGGATACAACAGAACAAAACACTTCTGTTTTTGAAGAACAAAAAAAATTCAACCAACAGATTTTATGAAACTACTCTGCTTAACAGATAATACTGTGTGTCCCTGAATCCAAATTGGAATTTACTGCTAAAATTTATTCCAACTTTTTGTTGTTTTTTATGTGCAGCTCAAATATCATCAGTCATTCAAACAAACTATAATCAATCAAATAAGTCAAAGTATGAGATTTTCCCTCATAATCTTTTTAACATATAAACAAATGCACCTTATAGACTATATTGTTGTAAGATATACTATATGGTTGTAGAGCAGTCCCATTACTAGATAGGCGATAAATAAATTTAACTAATAAATAAATGATAGTTTTAAGAAAATATAATGACTTCAACATGCACATTTTTATGAAATTAAGGTTCTTTTTAAATTAGATTATCCATAAGAGCTGCCAAATACAAATCTCATTTATTTTTTTATAATGTTGGCGTTTATCCATTCTGCAATCTACTGTGCCTTTAACCAAATTACAGGCCTTGACCTGTGTGTAGCATAGTGTGATGCTTTTGATGGCATGCTATTTTTAAGATGTTAAAAAATGTAACATCCTCTACAACATGATGATGTATATGAAAAAAAAGTTATATGAGGTAAACAAATGCGCTCAAAAAATACAAGGAGCAATGTACAATTGTTACATAAAATATATGTATCACTAATTTTCCTACTAAAAAATTGAATTAACAGTGCGGTCATGCGGTCATGTCTGTCACAGAGCTAATGCTCCCTTATGATTAGGGATAATTAGGACTGGAATTTCTGTTACTAAGTGATGCAGTCATGAAGTGACTATCCTTAAGTGAATCCCATGCGACTGACCTGCCAGTTTCCCCATTGACTTTACTTGTAGAAAGCCAGCAAAAGATGCTATTATCATTTTAATTGCAAGGACTGGTCATAAGTACCACTTGTTCAATGCCATTGTAAATTTGAATGGCTGCTGAATGAGCACTGCTGGTTCACTAAGGACATCCACCTGTTGTTTTTTATTATACACTGCAATTTAGTAAATACTAGTGAGGTAACATGATTTAATGACTTCTGGTTACAAATCATACTGAACATGTTAAAGATTTCATAGTCCCATTATAGCGGAATATATTGTCTTACTGAAGACATGTATGTCCCTTGTTATCAGTATCAACACAATTCCTTGAACTTTCCTTCCTTTAGTGAATGTTAACATGTTTTAAGCACTTTGTATTTTATACTTGTGTGTACAGACTATCCTTCACATTGGATAAATCAGCAAAATATTTGCATAGTAACATATTTACATTATTATCAGAGCATCTACTTGAAATATACTTTAAGATATACTTTTATATTAAAATGTTGGATTTCTCATAACATCCACTCTCACTTATTTGAATTACTTGAAATTAATATTTTTAAAAAAATTTTAATCAAAGTGCTTAAAAGTACATAGTCGAAAACTATGGGAAATGTACTCAGAATATTTAAATTTACCATTAGATAATCCCAATTGAAATTATACGCATTATCTAACAAAAGTTGTCCAAAGATGTGAATATTTTGAAATACATATGTGAAAATACATTTCTGCTTGTTTTACACAATTCCTAATAGAATTTACCCATTGCTATTAAAATTATACTGTAATACTCTTCCAATATTTTATTAAGCAGCCACTACATGTTGTATATCATGACATTTATGTATGGCTATATTTATGCTGTTTCCATGCAGTATTTAAAATAAAATTAGCAATATCAGGGCTTGCAGTTTTAGGAATCCTCAAGGGGAAAAACTGTTAGGGAGGAATTTCAGGGAAGCTAGCTCCAGAGTTGGAGACAAAAACCAAGATTCTGTGACTTCAGCCTCACTGGGGATAGACAAATGTTTTTTTATCCATTCTTTCCTGGTAAGCTTGTCTAAATATAGTTCACACGCAGGACATAATTATCTGTGATCCAAGAGTTTAATACTCTATCAATCTACTTAACATCTGCAAGATGTTCCTTGAAAATATTTCTTACATTAAAAAAATCTAGTTGCCAAGGAAGTGTAAAACAGAATGTAATCTTAGATTTCCTCTATTGTAGTTCTCTGGATAGACCCAAAGAGGGATCCTAAACCTCTGAGTTAATATCCTGAGATCACAGAATACTATCCTATAGAATAATGACTTCATGGAAATGTACTTCTATAATTAATCATGTAAACATAGATATATATTCAAATAGATAGGCCAGTGGTATTTTGAATTAAATAAATGTTATGCTGTAAAAAGTTTAAAAGTTAATCTCAAGAAATTGAAGCAGGCATTATTGCCAGGATATTACCAAAGCCCAATACATGAGGTGGATGTTATGAGTATTCTTAATTTTATTTTATATTGTTTTTATTTAGGTTTTTTTTTTATTAAAATGGGTTCATGTATTCCTTGTTAGGCACCCAGAGATACTTATTTAAGATGAACTAAAAGATCAGTAAATCTTTTAAATGAATAAAGCATATACTATTTTAATGAATAGTAGAGGAATGCAATGTTCACACAAGGTCCCAAACATAAATTCTGAATCATTTTTGAAATGGATATCAACTGCTGTAGTATATACTGTTAGGCTTTATGTAGCAGGCTAGACTGAATAATTAAATAGGCACGCAAGCATATAAGCATTTCTGAACAGAAGTTTCATTCTAGACAAGAAACGTCATTAAAAACCAGCTCCAGCATCTGCTGTGTATCAGGAGGAAGTCCTAGGAGCATATCTTTCTGGGGCAGGAAATAATTGTTTCAATCTCTTCACTGTTTTGATACAAAAAAATTGAATTAGATAAGCTATGTGGAACTTAAATACATAAGGTGTGGGGGGGAATGTTGGTATGCCAAGTTTGAAATATTAGGATGCCTTTCAATTAGGACAATATTAGGAACATAGATGATGGTCTATGGGTACACATTGAATTAGTGTTAAGACTCTATCAATTAGAACACAGCCATTCCTTTCTGATGGATTAAAATATCTCCAATCTTTATTTAAATCTCTTTTCAGCCCTTCTTTAACAGGTATCAATGCATATTAAAAAGAAGTAGGGCTTCAATCATATGGTTACACAACTCCCAAAATCCCAATGCCCTTATCCCGAAACACCTAGGTGTTTTAAAATTTTGCTAATACTCAGTATGCAGTCAGTTTTAATATTTTCTTATACATTTTATGTTTTAAATATAAGGCTATATTTACTATTAGATATTCTATTTTATATACATTTTCCATAGTTTGTTATATGAGTAGGATATAAAATAAACATAACATTTCATTACATACTATTTGCATCTTGCATATTCTCTAATCTAGAATCTCAAGGAACTTTGAGCTATGTTACTCTGAGAGGAAGTAATTGCCCAAATGCACCAGCTGAGCTTCAGACTAATAGAACACCTGAATTCTGATCTTGGTCTTAAACCCAGACATTATTTAATACTGTATCATAGCATAGTCTTAACATACCTCATATAGCTGTGTGAGGATAAAATGAATGGTGCAAGCTCCGTTGAGCCCATGAAAAAAGGTAGGCATAATAATAACCCGTAGTTGTGTTGTAATCATTAGAGTTCTATTGCTGACCATTTTGTGAAAGAGTTTTATCAATACAAAACAGGTGTCATAATTTGAAAACATTTCTATCTACCTGGCCTTTTTGTTGCATATTTAGAAAGTTGGGTATTTTAAAGAAGGGGAAGGGGAAATAAGCATTTCATTCTCCACCATCATACCACTTATTTATGCCTTCTAAAAAAAGTTTTATAAAATAGTTTATTAATTTGTTTAAACAATCTATTATGGAGATGAGAGCTTGCATTTTTTGTCATACTTTTGATTAAGAAGTTTAATTTTCTACTTAGAATTTGCTGTATTTGTACTTTGAGGGGTTTGTGCAAGTACTCGGAAGAAGGTTCTTTGCAATATATGAGTGCACACCTGAAACAGCTTCTTGAACTGGTGAAAACAGGAAAGATAGATGTTAAGAAATGTTAAGGTAAAAGGGGCTATGGCTTTCAGATGATCTCACAGGCTTTAAAACAGCAGCCCTGTTTTCTAGTAAAGGATACCCATAGTTTGATGCTAGCAATAGTTTGGAAGAAATTAAAAAAGAGTTGGAGTGATCTATGCAAAATAATAAATGGAGTTTAGGACAGAGCAGAATTATTTTTACAGCATAAATTAAATGCATACAGTAAGCAAAATCCCAGATTCTGGTTTGATCCCTGGAACTGGAGTATGATCAGAAATTACTGTATGAGAGAAAGAGATGTTAAGAAGTAATTGATGAGAGGCTAAAACAATGATAAATTGTACAAGTGCTTGCCATGGTATTCAAGTAGCATAAAACTCCCAAAGGTGCTTTTTTCAAGAGGCAACTGGACTTTCTGGTTTTTCTTTGAAAACTTCTCGTTTCTCATCCAGTAAGCTTCTTCAGCTCTGGGATGGGGAATGGAAGGATCACCATCCGAGCCAAAGAGGATGAGAAGTGAAAAGTCTTCAAAGAAAAACCAGAAAGTCCAGTTGCCTCTTGAAAAAAGTACCTTTGGGACAACCGTGATCTGATGACTGGGAATCTCCATAGAAATTCACCATGTGAATATTCTAAGAATTGGGTCACTGCGGGCGGTCGCGTAAGCATTTCACTGCATATCGTATCATGTATGACTGTATGTGATCAATAAATTTGAATTTGAATTTGCATGACTATCTCTTATCATAGTTCTATGTCTTAGCTTCCAGTTGTACTACAGCTCCTCCCTTTTTTCTCTTTTTGAAGTTTGGTTAAGTGAACTGCTTTAGTATGGACCAAATGCCACTTCAAGTTCCAAAGCTGATGAAACTTGCCATCAGTGCATAATGATTTTGATATCATCATTAATGGATGATTGAAGGGCAATGTATAAATCACTTCAAAATTAATTAGGGTTGGGGTGGGTCGGAAATCAAGAGAAGTCAAATAATGAAAGCAATGTTATGCCATTGCACTGCAAGTGCCCCAACAGTGTCCATGCACTGTGATACGCACCAATATAGAAAGGCAGAGCTTGCAGCAAAATAGTGGGGGTGGGGGGGTGGGGGGTGGGGTTTCATTATTTTTTCAAAAGTATTGGCCTCCTTAATTCTGCCTTGCTTTTTTTCCAGTTTCTTTAGGCAGCATGAAATTGAGCTCACTTTGTTCATTGTTTTATTTCTGCTTCAGAGAACTATGTAATATTTGTGCTTGTTATTACTATTATATAAGATCTGAGATGCTTTATATTGCAGTAGAAGAGCAAAAGAGGCGGACTGCCTTCTATACATGTTTTCCTTAGTCCCATACTGTCATCCCAGCAAAAAGAGCAGCACAGCTGTTATCAGCCAATACTTTTCTCCTTCTAAAAAGACCACATCCAGGACATAAGTCTCATTTGGTTTGTTTTAAAGGATGTAGAAAAAGATCAGCAATAAAAGCATTCAACAAAAAGCACATAGAGGTTACCCTTATTGACTTTTGGGGACAAATTGCACCATCTTGTATTTAAGTTTTTTAATATGATTTTTTTTATAAATAACACACTCTCGTTCTAGTTATCAATGATATCCATAACCATTCATTTTAGATGATATTTTGGATGAGATGACAAGAAAAGAACTTTGCACAGACACTTACTGTAAAGTTTGTGGGGCTATACTGCAGTTTGAATCACAACGAATAGCACACTATGAGGTAAGCTTTGATACAGAACATGTCAATGAGATTTTGTGACCCCAAATATGGAGGATTCTCCTTTTACTGACTAAGATACTTGTTTAAACAAATAAGATGTTATTTAAAAAAAACCTAACTATCCATTGAAGAACTGTGACTATCTGTTAAACAAAAACTACTGGCAGTCATTTCATTATTCAACAGATTTCATCATATCAAGCTGCCCTTCGATTTAGAAGCCTTCTAACCTGGAGTATTTTTAAATGCCCAACATAAAACATACGTTTTTTTTAACATTTAACTAATTAACTCCTAATTCAGATAGTCCTCAACTTATAATCACAACTGAGCCCAAAATTTCTGTTGTTAAATCAGACATTTGTTAAGTGAATTTTGCCCCATTTCACAACCTTTCTTGCAATAGCCATTAAGCGAATCAGTGCAGTTGTTTAGTGACACAGTTGTTAAGCAAATCTGGCTTTCCCATTGACTTTACTTGTCAGAAGGCTGCAAAGTGGTCACATGACCCCAGAACACTGCAACAGTCATGCAGTGTCTGTATTTTGATCGCATGACCATGGGAATATGTGAAAAACAGTCATAAGTCCCTTTTTTCAATGCTATTGTAACTTTAAATGGTTACTCAATGAACTGTTGTAACTTGAGGACTACCTGTATTTATTCCCTTATTTTGTAGCCATACCAGAATAAAGCCATGAAGTTCAAACCAGTTATTAGATATCATATGGAACAACTCTCTGAAACATTCCCTCTTTCTCTAAAGTTTACCAGTTGTTTGAAAATCTGTAGCAGTAAGCAAATCTACTTATTTTTAAAATTCAAAAATTAGTATTTATTTCTTTTGCTACACTCTCAGTACTGAGGTTGGTATACACAGTTTAAAAGCACCAAAAATTAATAATACAGTATAACAGAACAACAGAGTAAGAAGGGACCTTGGAGTTATCCTAGTCCAGTGGTGGCGAACCTTTTACTTACTGAGTGCCAAAACGTATGTGCTTTGCATGTGCCATCTGCACGTGTGTGGCTCTTCCACATGTGTTGCATGTGCAACTGCACCATCTGTGCATGCATGCAGTTTTTGCACTTGCAATGCATGTGCACTGCATGGAGGCATTCACGCACACATGACCAATTGCATGTGCATGTGGAGGAGAGCTCCAAAGACCAGCTGGATTTCCTGCTGCAATCACATGCATGCACAGCGAAGGCCCGAAGACCCTGCAATCATGCATGCATGCGCAGTCACATGTGCATGCTCAGCTGGAGGTAAGTTGGCTGACAGCTTGTATGCCCAGCAAGATGGCTCTGTGTGCCACCTGTGGCACCCGTGTCATAGGTTCGCCATCATGGTTCTAGTCCAACCCCCTTCTCAAGCAGAAAATCCTATAACATTTCAGACAAATGGTCATCCAATCTCTTCTTAAAAACCTCCAGTGTTGTAGCATTCACAATCTCTGGAGGCAAGTCATTCCACTGATTCATTGTTCTCGCTCTCAAGAAATTTCTCCTTAATTCCAGGTTGCTTCTCTCCTTGCTTAGTTTCCTTCTTGTCTTGCCTTCAGGTGTTCTAAAGCAGGGGTCTCCAACCTTGCAACTTTATGACTTGTGGACTTCAACTCTCAGAATTCTGGGAGTTGAAGTCCACAAGTCATAAAGTTTCCAAGGTTAGAGACCCCTGTTCTGGAGAATAGGTTTATCCCTCTTCTTTGTGACAGCTCCTTAGAACAGGAAGACCAATAGGTGGCGCTCATCAATCCCAATACAAGTGCTAAGCATAAAATAATCCTCAATTTGGCATGTCATATGGTGCACTGCATAGTCCTCAATTATGAACTGACAAGTAATTTTGTAATTAGAAACTATAATATATTGCCATACCTATGCTTCTTTTAATAGCCTCCACTACAGCACACAGCAGTCACCCAATCTAGCTATAAATCACTGAAAGTTCAGCTTAAAGATTCTGCTCCTAGGTGATATGTATCTTTATACAATTGTTTTTACATATTTTTGAAGGCTTGGTTTGATATAAAATTGATACTTTTGCTTTTCAGGGCAAAAGGCATGCACAAAAAGTACGACTTTATTTACAAATGCATAATGAACAAAAGGACAGGCTGCATATGAATTTCCAGGTAAGGTTATCCCATCTGCATCAATAGGATGGTTACATATGTGGCACAGGATTTGTGCCTTGTAAGCTTAATTTTATCTGACCCTGGCATTATCTGAGGCCATGCCATGACAAAAAGATAAAAGATCCCTCTGCTAATCCCATTTACCCTAACCTTGTTTCTATTTACTGTAGCCTCAATTCAGTTTTCTCATGGGTCAACATATGTTCCTATGATAAAGCTAGCTAATGGTTAAAAAGAAAGTATCATTTTCTTATTTAGAAGATATTTTTAATTCTGTCCTGCATTCTTTGTCTCTTAAACATCATGAGTGAGATACGGGAAAAATTGATGACATTGGTAAATTTTTCTGTGAACAAATAGAACTGGTGCCTAACATTGTTGGGTGTCTTCAAGCAGAAGTTGGATAACCAAATTATCCAGAGATGCCTTGTTTTAGATTCTTGCCCAAAGCAGAATTTGACATCTTAAAAGTTTAGTCAATGTCTATTATTATAATGAATTAAATAGCTTTTCACTTTGATTTCAGGAGAATCCAAATATGGACAAAAATATGTATTGCAGACTTTGCAACATGGTCTTCACATCTCCAGTTGTTGCTCAATCACACTATTTGGGAAAGATTCATGCCAAGAAACTGAAGCAGTTGTCAGATCAGACTCAGTCCCTACAGGATGTTCAATTAGAACATGGTAAATGTGATAAGTCAATAAATAATGCATTCTCTTTTTTCTCAGCTATTTTAGTGAGCAATGAAGCATGAATTGCTTTAATCAGAGCACCAATGCAAACCACGTTAAATTTTGTTTAATGAGTCCTGTTTTCGTCCGGGTCAGAGGCAGCAAGGAGGAAGGATAACTCCAATTCTTCCACTGGTCTTCCCCCACTTGTGGGCTCCGTATGGAGCCTAAAGCTGCTTTTTAGGAGCGGTGGAGTGAAGAGGGGTGCCCGGAGTGGTCAGGGGGAGATAGCAACTCTACTGGAGGATCCCTGGGCTGAAAGGCCCCTCTGCCACTGTGGGACAAAGAGGCGGTCAGAAATGGTTGCCACAAAGACAAGGACAACAACCGAGCCACCTACCACCTAAGACTGGAGCAGGAGAGAAGCTGCATGCAGCTGTGAAACTGAGTGAGAAGATCCTTTTTTTTTTTTTTTTGCTGAATTCAAACACCGAGAGACTATATTACAAGAAAGCTGCCCGGATTTGCTTTAACTATTGATCAAGTGGCGAAAAAAGAAACTGGGGGGGGGGGGGGGGGAAGCT
>JAEANM010025720.1:0-10889 GCA_017656035.1 Myanophis thanlyinensis
GAAGAAATCTCCTTTTGTTTTTTTTTCCACTTTACAGGGTTAATCCTGTAAGGAAGGCAGAAAAGAAACATTCTGGTGTTGTTTCTACCTAATCTTTGTTGCCCTGCTTACAGAAACTGCCCATCCAGTCACATGACCTCCTCCCAGCCATGCCCACCAAGCCACACCCACCGAACCGGTAGTAAAAAAAAATGAATTCCACTACTGGTTCTCATCTTTTTTAGCCAAGGTCCAAAATTAACAGGGGTTTAGGCTATGGGATATTAATTAACATATTGTGGTTCTACAAGTCTTACCCTTCATTTATTATAGCTATTGCTGAGGAAGATTGAAAACAAAAGTCAAGTAACCAATGGTTTGTTTCCTAATTTGGAGACAAAAATTGTGATTGGTTTAATAGTGGGTAGAAAGCACCATGACATAGTTCATCAATACTCATGGCCATGTTGCTCTGTGTATGTTTCATCCCTATTATTTCACACTATATATTTAATATATAACATTTGCTGATGCCAGATGTAATGATCCTCAATTTAGATTATTTTAAAATAGTTCTGGACAAGTTCTATCTTCTGCCTGGTCTTTCTACTTTCTAAAATGGAGGTGACATTCTTCAAATACTAGTTGATATGTGGCAACAGTAAAGCATCACAGTTCTATCCATGTTTGCAAACTTCCTGAAAGCATCTGGTTAGTGAGCTAGAACAGGCCTATGCTAGATTGCCTTGGGGTAATCCAGTAGGCTGTTATTTTCTTAGGTGGACTGAGCTAAACCACCAGGTACCTGATTTTTACTTCACTCCACTAGCTACCTTTTCTGTTTTTAAATTGTATAGGTTATTTAATTTGAATGGAGGTTAACAGTTTGCAGTTGACTTTGAATCACCAGGTAGAAGGGAAGGATAAGACTTGAAACTCAGACATATAACTCCAAATAGTGAATTGGTATTATGTCTCAATCACCTTATTATCACAGTCTAGGTTTTGTCTCCTTAGGAAACCACTAAAGACTTTCTTAAATGGTTTGATTATGCATGTTATTTAAAATGTTCTAAATAATAGGAACAGAATTGGGCAGAAATGTGGTCTTATTTCAGTAAATTGCTTTGTTTCTCAAAATTTAAACAGTCTGTTTAGCCGAACCCCCCAAAAAAAAGAAAGAAAAGAAAAGAGGCTTTCAGTATCTCTTACATATGACTCCTCTAATTATAGAGCAGTAAATGGTAGGCAAGCATATGTTAGCAACATGAGCAGCAGTCTATGAAATGAGCTACAAGTTAATAAAATCATCTTGTGGTTGTGTTGGCCAAATGTTAGCACACATATTTCAGAAAGCAATATTTCAACAAGCTTGAAGAATAGGGCTCTGGCACACTGAACATGAACACGATCTGATGTGTGGAAAAGAGATAAACCTACAGCAAACTCTTAGGTTTGTGGTGGAGGAGGAAGTGAAGAATGACGGGTGAGTATGTTTGTTTTTCTCCCACTCTTTAAGGCTGCAAGTGATGACCTCATTAATTATATTGCTCAGGCTAACCTGTACTGATTTCCCAATGTGCTTGATTCCTGAAAGTACACCACTGGAGTGTATCAAATGGTAAATACCCATTTTCTCTCTTCAGTTAGTGCTGTAGGACTGTTTCTTATTAGACGACTAAACCAGAGTAATTCAGGACAATAGAGAAACAAAAATTCTACCTTAGCTACTGAGAAATCGGCAGAAATGCAGCTGTATCATGTGTTGATTAGTCAGTCACAACAGGATTAAGCAAGCTATAATATGAATCATACCCAAAAAAATCTTAAGGATTTGGGCAAATAATGAGGTAGCATCTTCTAATATAAAAGCATGCAAAGATAGTTGAAAATACAATCAGTTGGCAAATCTTTGTAATTGGATCCTAGGCATTTGACCAACTGGATTGCTAAATTTACAACGATCACATATTACAGTGATCACATATCAAATTAACCAAGTCAGTTAAGCTGTACAGTTTTCCATTTGCAAAATATATTAAGTTTAATTATAGACATTTCTGGTGGTTTCATTAGCTATATCTCTTTCTTAAAATAAATAATAATTTATTAAATTTATGAGCTGCCTGATTCTCAGCCATCCTCAGTGGTTTAATTGATACCAGGCTTGTCTTGATAAACACTAAAACTGAAAATAGACATAGCTATTTTGAGGAAGGTCCAATAAATAGGCTTCTTGTAAAACACAAAAACACCCTAATATAACCATTACTAAAGAATTCCAGTGATTGCTATGTATCAAATACAATCAAGGTTCAAATTCTCCCTTTCTCCAGCTCATGCTATGTAATAGATTCCTATCTGTACCCAGTCAGTGTAACAGACTAATCTAGTTTCAGGCTGTTTGCTTCTAACCTTCTTAGAATTAGTTCTCATGACTAATTTGTGATACTGTACACTGTATTTTCTGGATACAGAGAATAGGTTAATTTCGAAGCCAAGTTATATCAAACCCATCGGTATCTCCCAAAGTGCTAATTGGCAAATGGAGTAAAGAGTAATATGCTCTGACTTTTATGATTGTTACAACTACCAATGCAAAATGAAATGTGAAGCTGTTAGAAGCTGTTAGAAGCTAGTCTCCTTACATTTAGTTCATTCAGTTCTTCAAAACAATAGTTATAAATAATCCATAATAAAACATTGAACTACAAATTTAGATAGCATATGAGATATTTGCGGAAATATTTCCATATTATACTTCAGTGCATGACAAGTTATCATGCCAAATGTATTTATGATTATTTTTAGTGGGAGGTAGTTAGTGTTTAAGAGAGAAGAATACCCATAGATTAAAAAGAAGAAAAGAAATGGAACCTAGAGTAGTACCTTGATTTTTTGCCTAAGGAGAAATTCTGTCAATCCTTTCAGGATTGCATTAAGACAAATGTCTTAATAAGATTATGGCACAATGTTGCATCTTGGCTTTTTGCTTGCTCTATGTTCTATGTGCATAGAATATTTCTTTGATCACTAATCACACAGTCATTCAGTTTGAATAATGGTTTTCTTTGCAATGTGGTTTCCAGGCAATAGTAAATAAAGGAGTAGTTATGGTGATGTTAGAATAACTTGATTTATGGGAGATACAGGTATACAAGTAATACTAAGTTCATGTGTCCTTTTGAAAGTATAGATATTTAATTAAGAAATAAATATAGTAACAAAAGGCAATTCTATTTTTAAAAAATGTTAAAAATTCAAAGAAAAATCTGTGTGATTTTTAAATAATAAAAATCTCTTTAATTCATTGAATGAACAGCAATCTTTGACAAGAAGATAGGAATCAAAATAATTTCTGATCAACTACTGCAATATTCTTTTCAACACATTACTCCATGAATCTGTATTGTGGCAATCATTTGTCAAAATATTAGGACCAGTGTCTTTTGCGATCACAACAGACCAAGAAAAAAAATTGCTGAAGACCAAAAACATAATTGAAACAAAGAACTGGTGACTTAAAAGAAAGAAAGCTATCTTTGTTGAGGTCGTACCATTTTCCATTTCTTCTTTATGACCTTTTTAATAACATTAAAAATTTGTTGGATTCTTGATGCTGTTACTCTTAAGAATTCAGCTTGTTTAGAATAGCTAAACCTTTCCTATAAATCTTGCATAGACCATCTTCCGTAAATCAAGCATTTGCACAGCTTGTGTAAATTATGCCTACATTGAGATTTTAAGACGTTAAACAGTGTGCATACCATACTTGAGGGATGGGAAATAAAAAGTGATATACTGTGCGACACGTGATATAACACAGCAGAACATCATTTCAGGTCCGCAGGGATGTATTGACATCACCACACTAAAATCCTTGCGATTCCACAAAATGCCTTACTGAAGTTTGCTTTCTTGTTATAAGAAAAGTATATAATGGTTTATTATGGAATGCCATGTTTATGTCAGGCTGCACAAAATATGATGGGGAAAAATGTATGTAAACCAAATAATAAAACAATTCACTGAAATTGGAGGAATATGAGATTGATCCAGTAAACATTTTTATTCTGAAACAGATTTGTTAACTTTTATAAATAAGTTTTTAAAAATTAAGCAGTTATTTAAAAATAAAGGAATATTTTATTTAGTAATTTATGAACAAAATACACTCACAAGTGTTCTTTTTAAAAATATAGGCAAGTGGATAAACTAGTAAGGATCAAGGTATCTATATCTGGTTATTTTTCTGTTATTTTTTCTGTTTCTGCTATTTGCTAAATTGAATTATGTGCCATCAAACTGGTATTGATTCTTAGCAATCTCATTGATAGATTTTCTAAAATATTAAAATATCTTAATTTTGACTGATAGGTCTATGAAATTCTATAAACAAAGGTAGAGCCATTTTTAATTCTGTGAAAAAATACTGAAAATAAGTCAGGGGACTTATTTAAAACATCCAGTGAAATTGGGATTCTTGCTTTAAAAACAAGCTTCAAGAACGCCACCATTTTTGAATGGAAGGATTTTTTGTCAAATTTCATAAAAGTATGGAAAAGAGGGTTATTAATAAAAAGGTTGGCACAACATTAATTTTAACATTGCAAGTGATGCTAGAATTCTGAGGGAGAAAAAGATTCTTATAGTTTTGCTGAAATATTAAATGGCAGGAAATTATGACATATGTCATGCATCATTGTACCATTGAAACATGTAACACATGACTGCTTCATCTTATTTGCATAGCAGAAGTATTTTTGTATGTACATTTTTTTTTTAAAAAAGAGAAGGTTGGAGAATTGCCTGCAATTTTTTTAACTCTTAACTGGCAAGTCATATTTTCCAATTTGAAAGTTAAGTAAAACATTTCCTACCATATTTCAAAAGAGAAGTATTGATTGATATATGCAAAAAGTTTTCAAATACATGAATCTGTAAGAATATTTTTAGTGCAGAACAATTGGAAATTGCATCATATAAATAGTTGATTGCAGAATTATAATTTATTGGTGTATTTTGTTAGGTGAGTTTTCAAAGCTGAGATGAGAAGAAAGAGCCAACAAAATGTGACAATCGTGATAATAAAATATGATAAGCATAGGTATTTTGTAATTGAAACAACTGAACAAACAATTTTCCTTGCCCTATATTGCCTCATAGTATGACCCACTCTCGAGCAAAAATATTTTAAATGATGGGTTTTTTGATAAAGCAGCTGTTTAAATCCCATGCCTGTTGCATCTTGTTTTATTAAAGAGATGGATTTTGATTACAGAACATAACCTCTGTAATTTTAAATAAACAAAATATGCTTTGAGTAATATTTAATTAAAGCAACTGACTGAGAAAAAATATGAGAAATATTTTTAATGATTTTTAATTTGGATAGCTTTATTCTTCTCTTTGTTCTTTTCAGTTATTTAAACTTGCTGTTGTTTAACATAGTTTCTGTAGTCTCTTCATAAACAGAATAAGCATTTATTCAGTAATGTAACAGTGTACATATATACTTTAAAGTGCAATATTCCTATAAGACAACCAAGTCTACTCTAGTACTTTTATTCAAGACTGAATCCAATCCTGTCCATTCTGGTGGAACACTGTCTGTTTACCAGCACAAATTAAGCAAAAAAGAGTAAGAAGTAAATTTATAAAGAAGTAAAACTATGCAATCTTTATTTTTTTAATGTGTATAAAAATAGAGATATGGGCCAAGGTTGTTCAGGTGCCTGCACTAAAATAAGTAGGAAAATAAATAGGATTTATTACAACCAGTTCTTTAAACAGAGCTAGGCATTTTATGGCCCATGGCTACATCTGGCCCTTTGGCTTTGGCTACTGCAGTCCAGCCCACATGAGATCAATCAGAAATTAGAAATCACATACAAATAAGTGTGTGCCATGCATGCAATACATCTGCATTGCTTTTATTTTGAAGGCAACTGCTATTTCCCCCCCAATTTATATATGTGTATGCCTGCTTGCCTATGTACCTTCACAACCCTATTGGTTTGGCTCTCCACAATAGTCCCAGTTTTTCATACTGCTTGGGAATATTAATTGTCCATCCCTGCCTTAGAAGCAATATTTTACAACTGTCTAAGTATGGTATTACCAAAGCGAATATATCAGTCTATTCTGTTGTTTACCCTCCCTCAAAAGAGAAAACTGCTTCTGTTTCATCCTCCTGAAAGATACTGAGTGCCATGTCACTCTCTCACCATAGACTTGGATCAACAAACACCACTAGATTGCAAATTGAATTTTTATGAAAAATGCAATTTGTTTCTTGATAAGTTATCTGTCCACCTGTCTTTTGCTGGGATTGAACTTCAGAACCTGAGGACAATGTTCCTATTTCTGGCCCAGCAACTGATAATCAAACTGCTTCTTATACTGTATGACATCACTGTAGTCATTTAGAGTAAGTAGACAATTCATGTTGTTCATGAATTTCTGAATTCATGTAATATTATAATGGAATATAATATGTGGCTATTACCTTCATTTTGTAATAATAGTTAAATCTTTCACGTCTCTCAGGATTATTAGATGGCTATCAGTTCTTATGCTATGAAATGCCAAGAAAAATGTAAGTTGTAATTTCTTCTACCTTAAGCATAAATTTGCCCAGCTATGTTGCAACACCTACATGACTTTGGATGATCTTGACATACTAAGAGTCAGACTTGCTTAGTTCTTGGAAAGAAAACAAAGAAATGAGAAGGATCTTGGAGTCTTAATGGACAATCAGCTAAATATGAGCCAGCAGTGTGCAGTGGCAGCCAAAAAAAGCCCAATGCAATCCTTAGCAGCATTAACAGAGATACAATCAAGATTAAGTGTGGTACTGATACCACTCTATAAAGCCTTAGTTAGACCACACCTACAATACTGCATCCAGTTTTGATCACCACACTATAAAAAAGATGTTGAGACTCTAGAAAATGTACAGAGAAGAGCAACCAAGATGATCAGGGGACTGGAGGCTAAAACATACAATGAATGGTTGCTGGAACTGGGCATGGCTAGTCTAGTGAAGAGAAGGACCAGGGAGACGTGATAGCAGTCTTCCAATGTTTGAAGGGTTGTCACAGAGAGGAAGGAAGTGAAGCTATTCTCAAAAACACCTGAAGGCCAGACAAGGAATAATGAATGGAAACTGATAAAGGAGAGATTCAACCTAGAAATCAGGATAAATTTTTTTGACAGTGAGAACAATCAACCAATGCAACAGCTTGCCTTCAGAAGATGTGGGAGCTTCATCACTGGAGACTTTCAAGAAGAAATTGGACTAGCATTTGTCAGAAATGGTGTAGGGTCTCCTGCTTGGGCAGGGGTTGGAGTAGATGACCTTCCAGTTCTGATAATCTGTTAAGTACAGTTCTATTGTAAACTAGATTGGCGATTGTCTCCTTCAGGGACATCTTTTTTACATTACAATCATATTGTGTCTAAGAAGACTACCCAAGCATATCTAGCTTGGGGACTCAATGGAGGTTCTCTCTGCTTGATGGGATAAGATAAAAAATTTACCCTGATGCCATCTATCCTCTTAGTTTTTGTCTCTATTTAATGATTACTAATTTTAATTGTTTTTATTTATCATTTAATAAACCACTCACTTCAGTAGTTACAATGATAGTATTTATTATGTAAATTAAATAAATACCCAGGAAATAAATAGGAATGAAGCCCAGCTGAAAGCAGACTTCAATTAATTTCTGTTCATACATTTTATAATTTGTCACTTTTATTTTTCTTGGTCCTATCTACAGTATGATTGTGAAGCATAAGAGTGTATCTCAATCTTTACAATATTAGGAGTTGTAAACATTTATTTTCATTTTTTAAATGATGCATGAGTTGATTTAGAATTTTATCACAATCACCGAGAAATATTGTTTTCACTGAATTACTGAAGTTTTCACTGAATTATTCACTGCAGCCTCTGTGACTTCAAAATCCCTTTTGTAGTTCCTTACTGCTGGCTCAGATACTATGGAAAGTTAGGGCTTTTGCTTGCGAGCTGCACACTTCATATTTATTGTCCAATCAACTTCTTTGGCAACACCGTCTATCTTTTGATGTTGTCAGATGCTGTCTTGCTATTTTTTTCTACCTTTAGAGACACTAACTAACTTGCTTACTCCTAATGCTAAGTTCTTTTATAAATAAAGTATATAACATTAAATCCTAAAATAGGTACTACAGGGGTCCAATTGTAAGAATGGCCCACTTAATACAGGAATTTGTTTCCTGTATTTTAGCCACTTATTAGGGTGAGTGTGAACAATCATTTCCTGGTTTAAGGCTGGTGATGGAGCTTGTGAGTCTGATGATGTCATCCTCTCTCTCTGGTTTTGGGAAGTGTTTTCAAATCTGTGTGCTTATGTTTGTTTATAGTTATGTTTTATTTTAGGACACATTCTATAGATTTCATCTGCTTCTTACATCAAAAATTATGGAAAACCACACCTCTTTTATTCAGCAATTATGGTCAGAGGTCCAAAAAGTTTCATGCAGCCACAGGTTGCTCACCTCTGCCAGAAGAGAACTTACCCCGTGACTCAGAAGATTTGCAATTCCTTGTTAATTAATGAAGTCTGCAATCAAATAGAAGATCTCAGGACTACAATGGTGTCAGATGTTCTAATTGTCTAATCTGGATAATTCAGAAGTTTGCATGTCTTTGAGATATTCCAACAAAGTTATTTTCTGAAAAGGATTTGCTCACAGAAACATTTTGAAAATGAAATTTACCAGATCATTTTATTTATTCTCGGGAAAACTTTAACTGATTAGTGACTGGGAACTTACCTTTCTAAAAGCCCTATTTGTTCTACTTCAAGGAAGTTAATTAAATGTTAATAATGTACTTAATTTAATTTTTATTGTTCAATAAAAATAATTATGAACTCAATGATAAATCACAACTTTTGAAATTTGCAATCTGATAATAGTAGACATAATTTAAACAAATCCCAAACAATCTTCTTTCTTTTAAATAACAAGACAACAACATCAAATCTCCAGATACCATTGTTACTATTTTCAGATTTTAATTAGAAATCGACTAATGCTGGGGCTATAACTTTTATAACTTATAACAATAGCAACAACAATCTGGTAATTTCCACATACTGCATAAAGTAATATTTTTTCTAGATGAATTAAACAAGTACAAAATTATTCCTCTGGACACTTAGAAAACTGACAGCATCAGTTGTAGGGAACAGAAGAAATACTTCAAGGAAAGGCTTTGGGTGTATATTAATCAGCAGATGAAATGATTTACTGTATTAGGTTTCGTACTCTGCAAAGGGTAAGCATTGCTAACGGAATGAGTGGCAGCCTCCAGGAGCTGAGTAGCCTTGAGGGACTTTATTAGTTACGTCTTGACAGGCACATGTCTCTGTTAAAACGAGAGCTTAATTTCTCTCATATGTGCACTTTTTCCAAGCCCAACAAAGGCGGTTAAAGGGAAAGCTCCTTACAAGCTTTGTAATCCTCCTTTAAGGGAGATTCCGAAGAGCTAAATTTCTTTTCCTTCTCCTGTCTTTATCTCCCCAACCCCATGGAAGTTAATTAATATGCAATTGCCACTTTTACGTCACAAGAATATGGTTTAAATGACAAAACTGGAGGTGGGAGGGAGAAGGACAATATCGAGTATGTGTAGCAGTGATGATGGTGAGACCACTGTTTTACTTCAAAATCAGCATTTTAGGAATTCTGCACATGCATGTCCTTCTAGTTAAGTATCAAGCATGGCTATTTTTCAGCCTTTAAGAGACTCCTTCTAAATAAATATAAACTATATTTATTAAATATAAAGCTACTGTATATTTGTTCAGTCAGTATAATCTAAGTGCTACTTTTTTAAATGGATAAAAAACACACATTGGGAAGAGCTTTTCCTAAAAACACTGAAGGATAAAAGTTAATCCTGTATAATCTGCCCTTTGGTACAGCACTGTTACAAAAAAAGGGGGTGGGAGATAAACGCATACACAAAAGCCAATATACTTCTCCCATCTGTTCATTCTCTGGCTTTCCTATACAAAAACAGTACAAGTTTTATCAATATACCCAACTGCCTAGAGATTTGTATTTGCATTTCAGTAAATCAAAGTCCTATTACATGTCCCTATTTCTTAAGTGTAGGAGGATCGACAACTCGAGTCCACTCTCCCTCACACACATCCTATTCCCCCCTCCTCATCTTTTAACTGTATTTGGATTTCTATTTTTACGTCTTTAAATATATTTATTTGTGAGGTTTTTTTGAATATGCTGGAAGCAACCCAGAATTGTTTATTGAATTTATTTGATGCCCATCTTACAGTAAACAACGAAAAATAACTACACTGAGGGGCAAGATAATTTGGGGAGTGCCTTGAATATGCACCCAGTTCCACTTCTTAGTTAATAGGCTGTAGGTGGTGGTCCATTACAGGATGAAAAACTATATCCATGATGTGTTGCCTGAGGATTCTAGCAACCCAAAATCACATCATTTTAAAAGATTTTCTAACCTGAAATCAGAGATAAAAATGGAAGCAGAAAGACTGTGGGATACAACGCCATGTTGAATTGTAATTTTTTTTGCGTTACAGAAGAAAGTTGTCAAATAGGAAAATATCACAATAGCAGGAAGGTATTAATTCAATCAAATGTAACTTTATTCGAGCCCTGCCCATCTAGACTCCGTAACACCAACCACGTCTTGGATGATAATCTTCTGAATACATATTATTTTAATTGTTAAATGTATATCCCTTCTTTCTTCCAAAACTTCATTCATTTAATGGAAAAACCATACTGGATACATTGGGCAGATAGAGAATGGCTCTCTGAAAATCATATCATTCCATCACAAGCCAATCTCTGAAAATATTGGC
>JAEANM010025721.1:0-10888 GCA_017656035.1 Myanophis thanlyinensis
GAATAGAATAGAATAGAATAGAATTCTTGATTGGCCAAGTAGGATTGGACACACAAGGAATTTGTTTTCGGTGCATATGCTCTCAGTGTACAACAAAGGAAATGGTACATATGGCAGGAATCATAAGATACAACACTCAATGATAGTCATGGGGTACAAATAAGCAGTCAAATCATACCAGGAGACAATCAATATACTGTAAGTCGTAAGGATACAAGCAACAAGTTATAGTCATAGTAGGGTGGGTGGTTGATGGAACGATGAGAATAATAGTAATGCAGACTTAATAAATAGCTAGACATTGCTGAGGGAATTATTTGTTTAGCAGAGTGATGGCATATGGGAAAAAGCTGTTCTTGTGTGCAGTGCCTTATAGCGTTGTTTTGAGGGTAGGATCTGATGCTGGTTTCTTTTCTCATTTGTGGAAAAATGATACAGCAGGGGAAGAAAGCTCATTTTATCGACTTTCGCTTTAAAAAAAAACACCTTTCTTTCCCTAGAAAGTTCCATCTTGCCACTTCCCTTAGTTGTGCTCCTCGGTGGTCTAGGAGGGTTTCTGATCATTTCCAACTTGGTTTTGCTTGGCTGCCTAATCTTCAGAAAGAGAGCTCAGGCTCCCAAAGGTAAGCCTACATCGTCATTTATAAATAGGTCACTGGTCAGGGGACATTCCAATCATCTGCTCTGCATTTTTCTGTCTCACCAGGAAAAAAAAACAAAACTATTCTATGCAGATATACAGAAATCCTTTCATTTCTTCTGTTTTTGGTGTAATTTATTTTGCTTGTTTTTCCCTCCTAACAGGAGACGGGATTGAAGGATCAACCAGGTGAGCCTTGACTGGGCGAAAGAGGGCGAGACACCTGGGATGAAATTTATAGCTTGGGGGCGCTTTCTTTTCTCTTTCTTTTTCACATTGACGCATCTAATGTTGAATAACACAGCACAGAGAGATGGCAACAATTTCCTCGGTAACTGTTGTGGCCCACCAGCTGCCAGCAGAGCTGGCGGCAGACTCAGACAGTGAGGAGGTTAGGGAGGACCTTGGGCCAGTCCTGGACTCGGGGGAGGGCTCTGATGGGTGCTCGGTGTCAGAGGCAGAGATGGGGCCAGGGCCCCCCAATAGTTATCAGCTGCCTTTGGAGTCAGAGATCAGCAGGGAAGAAGAACAGCTGTTTCAGATGCATGTATGCGCAGAGCTGGTCAGAAGGGAACAACTAAGGAGCAGGGGTCGACTCGGAAGTAACCGCACAAGTGGATGCTGAATGGCCCCTCCGATAGGGAATAAATAGGAGCAAAAAGGGAGTGGTGCTTGTAGGAGACAGTTAGTTCGCTCATTATTGTGAAGATTTGCTTATCTGACTTCGTGCCTCGCAGAGACTCCTTGCCAAGTATTTCAACTGGAAACTCAGCCTGGCAGCTATCCAGGGATTGATAAGGCCTGTTTTTGCAATAAAACCTTGAAAGGTTTACTGCCAAGATGTTTCTGGATGTGAATGAGAAGCATTCACAGTAACCAAATAAAAAAGGGGTATTTTTCGGGACCAAAACCCTGTTTCATGATTCTGTTAAGCCTGGGTCAGAACACTAACTGAGAAATGCTTGATAAGTTCATCATTATGCTATAACCCAGTGTGTGTGGTTCATTGCAGGGGGAAAGTGAGATTTGGGAACAGCTACACAGTGAGCAAATGGTTGAAGGTTGGTGGACAACCTGCACAGCTGGAGGAGTACAGTGCAGAGGTAAGGGCATCTATCTAGTCCAGGGGACTCTGGGGGCACAATGCTTGCCAAGCAAGGCAACATAACAACAACCAGTTAGTATGTTAAGCAGCAGAGAATGCAATACTATTTTCAGAATGCAGAGGAATTGGATACAGATAGTCCTCAACTTACAACCATTTATTTAGCGATCGTTTGAAGCTACAACAACATTGAAAAACAGGGACTTATGACCAGTCCATGCACTTACAAGAGACACAATCATACGATCAAACTTTGGATGCTATGGGCAACTGGTGTGGATTTACAACCGTTGCAAAATCGCCATTTGCGATCTTCCCAGCCAGCTTCCAACAAGCAAAACCAATGGGGGGTGGGTGGGAGCGGAGCCTGATTCGCTTAATGTCTAAGTGATTCACTTAATAACTGCAGCAATTTGCTTAACCAGATGGCATAGATAGATAGATAGCGATAGCGATAGAGATAGAGATAGAGATAGAGATAGAGATATTGTAAAATTGGGCACCATTCATTCAGCCTTGCTTAGCAATGGAAATAATTTTGGCCCCAACTGTAGTCATAAGTCGACCTGCAAGTGTGTGGGATAGGGATGGTGGAAGCATAAAACTTACGGTACTTAGTAGAGAAAAAAAATACCCCTCTCTCTCTTTTTTAATTCCCCAAAGCTTTTTGAAACTTGCCTTTCCCTCCCAAGGAAACTTAAGTCAAAGCAGCTGGTTTTATTCGCTTGCTTCCTCCACTCAATGTCAAGATCGCATCCTTTGGAAATAAGGGTACATTTTGCAGTGCTTTTGGGCTCAGTCCATCTCACAGAGACCCAGCGTTCTCTACGGCATTGGTGAATCCAATTTCAGCAGCAGAGAGAAATTATGTCAGCTGGAGAAGATTAGTCAAACTGACTCACTTAGCCTCCATCATAATGCAACTTAAGAGCCTATTGTTACAGTTTGGGAGAGTGGGTGGGATTGGGGGTTGCTATGGAGCAAAAGAAACCTGGGGAAACTATAGGGAAGTCCCCAGGAGCACTTTAAGATAAGATTTCTGCCTCTGTCTGGAAAACTTTATGCAGCTCTGCTTCTGTTTCTTATTAGCAGAAAAAGGTTGGGTCTAATGAGAAGTCCTAGATATCTGATCCTTTTTTTTTTTTTTTTTCAAAAACAGAGGGCATAATAATCCTGACATTTGGAGAAAATCAGCCTATCTGAAAGCATTTCGTTTGTCAATCCTTGTTAGAGGGGAAAATTGAGAGTTTTTCCAGCAGAAGGTAAAGGGGCTGGAAATTGTAGTTAAGCTCTCCTGAAAGAGATGGTAGACAGACTTAGATATACACATATTGGATGGTTGTTTATTTGTTTGTTTGTTTGTTTGTATGGATGGGTGGGTGGACAGACAGGTGGATGGATGGACAGATGGATTGATAAATAGGAGGCCCATGCTAGACCTCGGGAAAAGTATTGTAAAAAGATTGCTTAAAGATAGGGGTTGTAAAAGTTATGGAGATAGGGGGCATGTTGCTCCAAAGAGTAGGATCACCTCCTGGGTATTGCTAGATAGTACTGCTAAATCAACAGGACCCAGAACAAACTGTCAGAATGCATGGGATATGCTGGGACTAAAGGAGACAGGCAGCCCCTCAAAAAGCCAATCCTGATGCTATATAAATCTTTATAAATAATAACTAGTGTATTGAATTGCATCCAGAAGCTGACTGGTAATCAGTGCAGGTCATATACGATATTATATAGGCCTAGGGACAATTGTTTTCCCCTTGTCGGTTGACATTGTTGATTGGCTCTCCTTCCAGGGAAGTTCTACTAAGACATCAGCCACTGTCTCTACCACACCCACCACAGATACTAGTGTTACAGGTATGTAAGAGCTGATAACATTTCCTCCTTCTCTCTGTTCCAGTCCTAATTCCACATTAGGCCCATCCTTGGAATGCTTTGAGGGCAAATCTGTTATCTAAAGGGAAACTTCTGCTTTTTTTTTTTTTGCAGATCCCAACATCTCCCTCCCTTGGATCGGCTCTCAAGAGTATCATGAATATGAGGAAGTAGGAGGTCCTAGGAGATTGGAGGACATGGGACCCCTGTATGATGAATGGAACCCCAACGATGAACCATGGATCAATGAATATGCAGTAAGTACCTTGAGTGGAAGGGGAATTCTGAGAGTCCTGTTGTGTTGTACTCTGCGGTTGCTGGTCAAGGGTGTACGGTAGGTTGCTTTATCAATGGAGTTTTGTTTAGGGATACTTCAGTGGAAGTATTTAATCAGTGGAACAGCTTGCCTCCAGAAGTTGTGAATGCTCCAACACTGGACATTTTAAAGGAGAGATTGGACAACCATTTGTCTGAAATGGTATAGGGGTTTTCTTCCTGAGCAAGGAATTAGACTAGAAGTCCTCCAAGGTCCTTCCCAACACTGTTGTTCTGTTCTGTTCTGTTCCGTTCTCCATTCCATTCCATTCCACATTCATTCCATTCGATTCCACATTCCATTCGATTCCATATTCCATTCCACATTCCATTCCACATTCCATATTCCATTCCATTCCACATTCCATTCCATTCCATTCCATTCCACATTCCATTCCATTCCATTCCATCCCATATTCCATATTCTATATTCCATTCCATCCCATATTCCATATTCCATATTCCATTCCACCCCATATTCCATATTCCATTCCACTCCACTCCATATTCCACTCCATATTCCATTCCATTCCACTCCATATTCCATTCCCTCTACCTTATTACTTTAAAAATGACAGGGAATCTTATCAGATCTTATTCCTTGTGTTTTAGCATGCCTACCAAGGATTTGGAAGATGGCCAGCTGCCTCTGCAAAGACAGCACCAATCTATGACTCGGTGGCAAACTATCTGCCCCTGGATGCAGAGCTGCCTTTTGACCAACAAGGGGAACTGGTCTAAGCAACCTGCTTGGCGTTTCTCTAACCCACCGTCCACAAGATTGCGTTGTCTCCCAGTAACTCTTCATTCCTTCCTTTTATGCTACATTTCTTATCCACGTGGAGACGCTAAATCCAGTGCTGCGGCCTTTGGGTGGGTTCACACAATATAACTAAGCCTGGATTAGCGAGACACAATTGCTGAGGTTGCAAAAAAAAAAAAAAAAGTGCTGTGCTCAACGCACAAAGGATAATGTGACACCTTTGTTTTGACTGCTGGCCCAGTGGTCAGGTTCTTACAAATCAAATGTAAAATGTTTGGCAAAACAGCCGAGGGCTGGCATTCTCCATTTCCCTTACTGGAATCTGATGCCTTGGCTAACTCAACTGTTTTAATCTCAGCTGGGTTTAATAAAAAAAACTGCAACTTTAAGAATGGCTACCTAGGCTTCAGGGTTTTTTTTACCTCTTCCCCAACCTTCCTCTCGATTCGCGTTTGTGTGTGTTTGTGTGTGTGTTTGTGTGTGTTTTGTCTTTTGTAGCTCAGGGCAAGGAGTTTTCCACCACTCAACTGCTCTTGGAGTTTTCTTTTGGCTAAAAAGCTAGGTACAAAATGCAAGAAACCCATCAAATATAAATAATCCGAAAGCAGACCACACATGGCTCGCTTGGGAATGGAAGGGATACCATAAACCAGAAGACAAGTGAAGCATTGTTGTTTTGTTTTTTTAAAGGAGGTTTATTACACTTCTGCTCCAGTAGCATATGCTCCGTTTGTAAAAGCCTGCTCAATCTTTCCTCTGGTCAAGTTATCTACCCCTTGCAAGCTTTTCATCATGTCAAACACAGAGGGATGCATAGGAGCATAGCAGGCCCCCCAAACAGACGGGGGTGAAAGCATAAGACATCTATTCCCAACCATGACAAGGTTAAAATGATGAAAGGGACCCTCTTAATGCAAGCCTTGCCCTCTTGAAACCTGCATCGTGGGATCGCAACCGAGGGCAGAGTTTGCAACGCAACGCGATTTCATCCCTTGCCCTCCCCCACCCGTCAGATGCCGATGGGTGAGAAAATACCTTGTCTGCTTTGCATTGGTGGCCGATGGTCATGCAGTGGGCTTTTAAGGTGTGGCTACTAAATGAATCCACCTGTTCAAAGCTACCACGGCATTGAAAAATGTGACTTAACGACCATTTTTCACAGTTTCTGTCAACCCTGAAGTTGACCTGACCGAAGCCGTTTTGGACCGCTCCAGTGTTGCCACACTCGAGCTGAGGGATAGGGAGGGGGAGATTGGAGATAGAGCGGATTCTGTAGCCAAAACAAAGTATTTTCTCTTGGGAACCAAGGTCATTCTCACACCTGGTCAGAAGAAGGCGGAGTGATGCTACCCGGCTGCCAGTCCGCACCGTGATTGGACCATGTGACTGATTGTTTGGAGAAAGTAGAAAAACATTTACTTTTAATTAGGTGAAAACCACAGGAGACTTCAGAGTCGGTTTTCACCAGATATGTGCCAATATGATATATCCAATAAAGCTATTCTTTGAGGAATCTATCTTCCTCGGAGTTTTGCTTGCCATGGATTTATTACTTGGAACCCTGACAGTTACCTTTGCTGCATCCCCCACGATCATGTGATCAAAATCCAGACGCTTGGCAACAGGTTCCTATTTATGACGGTTGCAATGTCCAGAGGTCATGCGATCCCTTTTTGCAACCTTCTGACAAGCAAAGTCCAAGGGAAAGCCAGATTCACTTAACAACTCACTGACCAACTGTGGCAAGACAAGTCATAAAATGGGGTAACACCTTCCACCCCACACTTAACAAAGCCAGATGGGAAGGTCACAAATTGGCAACCCCATGTTCCCAGGATGCTGCGATTGTTCTAAATGCACGTTGGTTACCCAGCATCCAAATTCTGATCACATGACTGTGGGGAATGCTCGTAAATTGTGAGGACTGGTTTTAAGTCCCCTTTTATTTTCCAGTGCCGTTGTAGCTTCAAATGGTTGCTAAATGAACATCAAGGACTAACCGTAATTCCTACCAGATACCTGGAGAACAGGAAATGAGTTGGGGATGGGAGAAGAGCCAAAAGGAAAAAGGGGAATGGCTTTCCCACTTTGTGGAGATACAGCTTTCCGAAATGGAAGGAAGATAACACAGTCTCGGAGAAATGCTCAAGACTGCTTCTTTGGCCCATGTAGGGTTTTAAAAGCAAGCCAGAGATCTGGCTACAGCTTGTCTGGACACAGATGCTGTGACAGGGTGCAATGCAGGCCAAAGCCTAAATAACAATCACAATAAAAAGTAATATCCAAAGATATCCTGGCAGTTCTGAACACACCCACATTCTCCATGGGTATAAAGGATGCTTCTGAAACTACCAAGAAATCAAAGTGCCACTGCTTTTGCTCGCCTCTGGCTAATTTGAGGCATAATAATGAGTAGCAGTGCCAATAGTTTCCTCTGTAAGAGGACTGTTCTGCCTTAAAAGGCTAACTTGTCATTAACGCCAACTTAATAACGATGATATCCCCATCCCTGGGAGAAATCCTGGGAATGCCAATTTGCTGGTCATGCCAAGACTTCTATTAGAAGTCCCAAACCTGCTCACAAAATAAGGCTTCCTTGGATTCTCTAGGTTACATGAATCTGGACTAAATCCAATTTCATTTTGAATGAAATACATATACAAAATGCATTCTACAAAAGCCCATGTGGTGAAAAGAGACTTTTCCCAGTAGTTGCTTAGACATTGACATACTTGAGTAATTCTTAAGAAACTCCACAAACCCCCTCTTAGGGATCCATTGTTGATTGGATTCAATGGGGTGTTAGTCTAAAATGGGTTCCATCTTAAGATCTATTTCTGAGGAGCAAGTCCAATTGAATACAATGGGCCTTTCTACCCCTCATCCCTCTCAAATACTCATCTGTAGGATTACACTGTCAGTTTTGCCTTAAGTAATTACTCAAGCTGGACCCTCTTATGATGCGATCCAAATAAAATCAACGAACCAATGTGGTTCAAGTGAAAAAGTTCAGAGGTTCCACAAACCAATATGATTCAAGAATAATAACGACAGTCAAAGATTCAATTGTTCTACGAACCAATATGGTTCGAGTTAAAATCCATTTCATGGAAATGATTTAAAGTATAGTGGATAAGGAATATGGAGGGTTGCTAATTGTGCAGAATGTCAAGTGGGACCGAATGAGGGTGGTAGCTGGATGCAGAATTCAGATCCACTTTCCTTCAAATATGCAGAGGGATGGAGTCCAACCTGGAATTGCCCCAGATTTGGAGAAGACTTTAACCCAGATGCTCAGATCACCATTCTTGCTGGTGACATGGAACTTCATGGGATTGTGTGGTGTGGGTTTGCATCTGGGATGCCATCAGCCTGCGGTGGAAGTAGTGCTGATGGAGGAGATAAACCTTTCCACCAATGGTTTATGGTTAACAGTGGGTCATCTCTGCCACTGATCCATGGCACCAGCATCTACTAGGAGAAGATGCTTTTTTTGTGTGTGAAGCTTTGAGGTTCAACTTGGGGTTCCAATCCTTATCCAATAACTTAATTAAATATAGCAAGCAGAAGACAACAAATTCCATCAAGGAGGTGGGGGAGAACAGAAAGGAGAAGAAAGAAACAAAGACATTTGTGCTTCCTCACTCTTCAAGGTAGAGAAAGAGACAGGTTGGTCTCCCCTCTATCCAGGATGGCTGTCAAGTGAACGATGGGGGATATACCAACCCAGGGCCTGAGCGACGGCTTCGTAGCAAAAGACGCAGCTAAAAAGAAGAGGAGATAAGTGTCCGTCAAAACCTCACATTGCTCTTCAACCTTTTGCCTCATTCCCAGCCCTCCCTGGATCATTCAAAAGCCCAACTCACCTGCTCGGCTGCTGGTCCTGAAGTCAACAGGTGAACTGGCTGCTCATTCTCTGGGTTCCGGGCACTGGGATCGGCCCAGTGGTCTAGTAAGAGGCGGACAATCTGTTCTTGATAAGGATGGCCGTGCAGACCAGCTGCCATGTGCAGAGCTGTGTTGCCATGTGCCTGAGGACAGAGAAAGGTCCTTGATTGTAAGGCAATGCTCAGTTTATTTGTCTTCTTATCAAGACAGGGATATCAGCAAAGGCATTTTCAATTTCAATTTCAAATTTTATTGGTCACATACACAGTCATACATGGTACGATATGCAGTGAAATGCTTACGTGACCGCCCACGACCACGGGTAAGTTAGGGCAGAATGGGAGGGGTAGGGTAGGGAATAGGTTAGGAATAAGTTGGGGGTAGTTGGGAAGGTGGGTACATCATGTATGTGTAGATACAGTCGTGGTTCCTGTTATAGTCCTGAGTGTTCTTGTGGTTCCTGGTTTAGTGTCCGTATTGTCTGTGAAAAGAAGCTTTTTCTCATTCTTTCTGTGTTGGCCTTCAGAGAGCAAAAACGCTTTCCTGACCGCATCGTGGTGAACAGTCTGTTGTTAGGGTGGCTGGCTTTCCATTCACTGGAAAGACCTACGCAGTGATGCTTGGTTGATGAACCTGAATCTGCATATACCACACCTTCTCGAGGTAGAAAGTCTCCCATCCCAGTCTCAATTCCATGTACAAAATTAATGTTATATGGCTCTTAAGGTACAGCAAGATGAGAAATTCATTCATGCATCTCCAGTACGGCTGCCAAACCACCCACGCAGTTCTCATCTGTTTGACTTCTGCACCACATGTTCTTGAGATAGGCGTGTTTTCCCCTTGCAGCTGAGCAGTTTACAACCATTTGTCATCACCCATTCAAAGTTACGACACTAGGGAACAAAAGTGACTTACAACCTATCCTTGCACTCCTAATTGCTACAGCATCCCCATGGTCACATGATGAAAATGTGGGTGCTTATGTGTGTTTGCAATGTGTTTACAGTGAGTGCAGTGTGTACAATGTGTTGCTTACGTTTGTTTACAATGGTTACAGTGTCCTGGGGTCATGTGATCACCATTTGTGACTTCCCCTGCCAGCTTCCCACAAGCAAAGTTAATGGGGGAAGTCAGATTTGCTTAATGATTACATGATTTATCTAACCACCATGGCAAAAAAAGGTTATAAAATTGGGAGCAACTCACTGAACAACTGCCTTGCTCGCTAACAGAAATTCTGGTCCCAATTTTGGCCGTAAATCGAGGACTACCTATAGTCCAAGGCACAGGTTGGAAGCTATAAGAAAACACACGCACCCTTCTCTGTGCCCAATCCTGGGGGCAAGGCTTGCGAATGGGGGGGTGGGTGGGGATCCTAGCTGCTGTTAACGATTTTATCTTATAATGGAGCATGCAAAGAAAATACAGAAGTAAATAGTAGGAAATTTAGGGAAGGAAAAAGGAAAGAGAAAAATGGGGGGAAAGACAAGAGGAAGACGAAAGAAAAGTCTTCGACTTCCGACTCCCTTCGGTGCAGTGGAAATAGGCATGACGTAAACTATTATGCGAATGTAAAAAAAAGTTGAGGTTTGAGGTTAATGCCTAGTTGCCTACCTTAATGTTTACAAAATTCTGACGTTCTTGTCCAGGCAGTTTGAGGAGGAACTGAACCAAAGGCAAGTTTGCAGCCTGAACAGCCAAATGCAGGATGGTTTTACTGCTCTTCAAGTCCTGGCCAAAATGAAAGGAAAACAAGGGTCAGACACCCAGGCAGTGGTGGGTCTTTTACTATAGATAATTTTCCCGTTTGGTCTAAGGGGTTGGGGGAGGTGTCCCTTCTTTAGATGGTACTGGGTGTGACTTCCAAACGGAAAAAGTCAGATCTGTTGCACTGGTGTCTTCCTTTTGGTTGAGGGCCTGGTCTTTTGCCTTCCCAGCTTTCCTTGTGGTGCTATTGTAACCGCTCTTCCTGGAGAAGGGGGTGTCAGACTCAATTTCAGTGAGAGCCGCATCAGGGTTGTGTTTGACCTTGAGGGGGCTGGGGTGGATGTGGCTAGCATGACGTCACTCGTGTTGGTGGGGGGTGCCTGTGGTGGCCCGAGTGCTCTGCTGGTGAAAACAGGCTCCCGAGCATCATTTTCGGCTGCAACAGCCTTCTGCAACCCTCTGCCAGTGAAAATGGAGCTCGGGGGGGGGGGGCACGGGAGGCCCTCCGTTTTCACTGGAAGAGGCACCGCGGGCCGGTCCGTCGCTATAAAATTTTAATTAATTTTAACAGGGGGGGGGTTGC
>JAEANM010025722.1:0-10888 GCA_017656035.1 Myanophis thanlyinensis
GGGCATCGATGTCCCGACAGCCAATCAGCTGCCGGGTCGTCCGTTCAAGATGGCGGACCAGTGTGTGGACTCTGGCCACGCATGCGTAGTATACAACACTGAGAGTCTTAAGGAAAACCTGGTGACACAGAGGCTGATAACTTCCTTCTACCAGTCAACAATAGAAAGCATCCTCACGTACTGCATTACAGTATGGTACATTGGCCTAACAACCACAGACAAGAAGGCACTACAGAGGGTAATGAGCACAGCACAAAAAATCATAGGCTGTCCCATAACCCCACTGGAGGAAATTGCCAGGTCCCGCTGTCACAGAGTGTGAAAAATCCTCAGGGATGACTCTCACCCAGGACACTTCTTCATATTTCTACCATTGGGCAAGTGAGACAGAAACATAGCCAACTGGACAAATAGGCTGAAAAATAGCTTCTATCCATAGGGTGTCAGACTTCTAAATGCCACATAACACCATGAGTGGAGTGTGTGTGTGTGTGTGTGTGTGTAACTAAAAATGTGTGCTAGCCCGGGCATTTCCTGGGATTAGGGAGTTGTTTATAAGACTAGAGATGTATTCTGTATTTGAATGTATTCTGTGTTTCTGTGCTTTGTGTGATTGCACTAATAGAGGCTCATTCAATTTCACTGCACACATGTTGTTGTGCATTGACAATAAAAGGATTGAATTGCACTGATAAAGAAGTATTGGTATTTTGTGTTGTGCTAAGTTAGGAGGATGGAAGTCTGGGTTATACAGAAGATCAATCAGGGAATTAATATAAAGATTGAAAAGGGGCCAAGATATATCCCTTGCATACTACTCTTTTGTACACTTATTGAGCCAGATAAAGTCCCTTGTGAGTTACACCTTACTTTTAAAGTGGAGTTGGAATATAGTTTTTGTGTGAGATAGAGGAGGTGTTTATCAATAGTAATACTTTTTAATTGATCCCAGAGGGTACTTCTGGATATCAAATCAAAGGCCTGTTTATAATCAAGGAAGGCCATAAAAAGAGAGGATTTCTTTTTATATGTATATTTTTGTACAAGATGGTGAAGTACCAACATATGGTCAACTGTTGATATCCCTTCCCTAAATCCAGCTTGTTTATCTTTAATTATGCCCTCTGAGATTATCCAATCTTGAAGTTTGTGATTTAGGTGCTTAGCATACAATTTGCTAATAATGCTCAGTAGACTAATGGGCCTATAGTTACATGGATCATTTTTATAGCTTGGTATAATAATTGCCATTCCCCAATCTCTTGCAATACATCCAATCTGATCTATAAATGTAAAGAGAGATGCTAAAAGGGATGTCTACCAGCTAAGGTTATTTTTTAATTATTTCTGGGAGAACACAATCAGCACTGGGAGCCTTATTAACCTTAAGGGATCCAATCAGCCAGGATACCTCTTGTGGTGTAACTGGGAGGCAGTAAGTGGCTGGGTACAAATTAATCTGGTTCTCATTCATTTCATGGGTGGGTTACATATACAACTCTCTGAAGTAATCCTTCCAGGCATGTGTTGGTACTTGGTTAGTCAGGGGAGGGAGTGGTTTCCCCCATTCTCCAGTGATATGCCAAAAAAGGAATGTATCTTTCATCCTAACAAATTGAATTAATTTATGACAGGACTCCTTCAATGCTGTTTTTTTTTTCTTTTAAAAGGCCTTATATTGAGCCTACAAACATCTTAGGTGGTGAGTTTGATCCTCAGAAGGCAGGGATGGAACCCGACTGGTTTTGCTACTGGTTCGGTGTGTGCGCATGCGCACAAAACATGCTGCTGCATGGCTCTTTAAACCACCTTTACAGGCTCCAGAGACAGCAGGGATCATCAGGAAGGCTCTGTAGATACTCCAAACAGCTGATTAAGGTAAGTAAAAAACAAACAAACCCAAAGCTCGTACAAGGAAGGATAAGGGCCGGGGTGGGCGGGCAGGGCCAATTTCAAATTGCCACTACTGGTTCGGGTGATGTGGTGCAATCCAGCTGAATTTCACCACAGTCCGAAGTGGAGTTTTTACTTTTTTCTGTACTCGTTATTATATGTCTTCTTTAATTGTAAACAATCCTGATCAAACCATTCTCTGTTTTTTATAAGCTGCTTTCTGGAACAAGGCAGTATTCCATTGGTGACAAATAATTTTAGATTGGCAATTAAGATTTCAAACCCATCTAAGTATGATCCTTGGAATTTACTTTCTAGGAGATGTACACACAATTCTAGAGTTTCTGAGGTTTGCATCCATTTGGTGACTTCAATTTCATTTTTCTCAGTCCATTTTATTCTCACCTTGGTATTATAGTTATTAAGCCTTGGTGGATAGATATATTGAAATAAATTATTTTTGAAGTAAAAATAAGTCCAATAAAAGTACTAAAAAGTTAATTATATAATAAAATAATAAAACTGAGTGAAGTTGCTGTAAATGTGTGTTGCTCGGCTGATAGCTCAGGCTCCTCCTGAATTAGGCAGAAAGGATTTCCTATCATCATGTTCCTGGAGTATACAGCTTCATAGTGCTTTACAGCAATCCTTGGGTGATTTACAATATTAGCATGTTGCCCCCAGACACATCTTTTTTTATTGATCTCGGAAGGATGGAAGGCTCCATGCTGTGGGCAGAATTTGCCTACCATACCTCATTCTAACCACTGAACTACCAGCTAAGGTTATTTTTTAAATTATTTCTGGGAGAACACAAGGATGGCTAAGGATGTGGCTAAATTACAGATTACTATACAATCATATTAACAAAGCTGAACCTATTTCCACTTTCTGGATTGGACTACTGTATGTATTCATGATATCCAATAAACTTCAAAAGAAAAAAGCTGTATATTTAGAAATGTTAATGCAAGGTATTTCAAAAGTAACTTTTTTATTTAAAACAAAATTGATTTCCAGAAAAGGTAGGGAAAGAATATGATTTAATTTATTGACTTAACAATTTCTGTGTCAAATTTATACTTAATCAATTTAATACGAATAAATATTGGATTATATATAATTTACATGCAAATTGATTGAATGAAGCATTATAACTTCATGAAATTCAAAATACAAGCAACTTATATTCCATTATCTAATCATTCCTCATTACTGCAAGCAATTTCACCATATTTCTGGTGCTCATTAAACAAAACATAATTTTGTTTAGACATGAAAAATACTATTTTCTTATCTCAATCTCATCCTCATTCTGTAAACCTACCATATCAATGGTTACATATTAAATATACTATTATTGGAAGTAAGTTACAGCAAGTTCAGGGCACTTTCCCAGGTTTGCATTAGATTCGTTGTTGCTGTTGATTTTCTTAACTAAGTTTCAAAAGTAGTTATGGAACTAAAGAAAAAAAAAAAGGCCTCTTCTAAGGCTTACACAGTCAGATAATAGAAATAGCTTTATAAGATGTCAGACCAAATACCAGTGAGCGGAACTCCAAATGGATGCTTTGCTTTTAGGAAGCATGGAAGAAACCAGTCCTTGAAGGTTAATTGTGAAGCAAAGGACCAGCTTGCTCTCATCTAGCCTGTAAACGCAAAGAAGCCATTTTGAGAAGATACAGTTGGTTGAAGCATATTGTCCTTGATGCATTGCTTTGTGAAATTGAGCATGTCACCTTTTTCTGGCCAAATCATTAAAGAGTGATCTGGCATCAAGGTTCTTTCTTTGTGAGTCTTTCAAATATATAAATTTACATATCTGAAATGTCTTTCATATATCTAAATTGTCTTGGCCTTGATTGGTTTATTTTTTTAAAGCATGTATTTGAATGAATATAAATCAATGTTCTACTATGTTTCCCTTGAAGAACAGAATGAATTGTATTACACTACTTTCAACTGACCAGTAGAAACCACTTTGATATATATTCATAATATAAAGGGAATCATAGCTTTTCTCCACCTGCGTGTAACAGATTTCTTCAGATACAGTTGGTGCTTCTTTCGAGCCCATTGTACCATCTGGATTGACATTAGTAATGTAAAGACACCAACTAAAGAAAAAAAAAAGGAAAGTGCTGGTCAACTGGGGCATTGTCAGAAAATATATTTTCTCTTACCCGCCCTCACCATCCATACAAGGTTGTTTTAGAATTGTGGAAGATTTTTACTGGATTAAAGCTTAAGAGAAGGGGCAGGATCCTAGATGGAATTCATGTATTTTGGGAAGTAGTCTGATGAGATTTTATTTTCAGTAACTTCCATGTTTACTGAATATTATTTTAAAATAATGCTTCCTCAAATTCCCTGATTTTAAAGGAAAAAAACTTATTATTGAAATGCTCCTCACTTTTGAAATAAAAAATTGATTAATTGAGGGAAATTAAATTAAATAGTGCACAAACTGCAAACAACTAGCCTTTAAAATCATATTTTATAAGATATGTTCTTGGTTTTCCTAAGTCAAAATTCATCTTTGGAGGGCTACTTTATTTTGTGGTAAGTGGGCATTTGTATCAACAATCATGGCAGCCATTTTCATTTGCATCACGTGCTCCCAAAATTGCAAGTGTGCCTTTGTCTAAAAAGGCTAACTTTAAAAAAAACAATGTTATTGACTTAAGACAATAATAGAAATAAATCCTAAACGGAATTTTATTCTGCATAGTTCTGTAGAAGATGAAAGGAGCCAGCTGTTGCATAGTTCCTAATTAATACAAGTCATATGTATTCTTACCTGGCAGCGTTTGTGTCATCACTGTAAAACACAACCAAGAGCCAATCTATTATAGGAATAAAAGAGAAAACCTTCACCAGATGGCAATAAAAGTACCTTCTTTTTTATTTTGGCTGAATTGTTGGGCTCACATTAAGCTTCCATAATTGGAAGCTGTTCCATTTCCCCAAGCGCCATCTAGGGCACGGATGGCAAACTTTTTCAGCTCAAACGTTTGGAAAATATCTAATATGACTCTGCAGACATATCACACAGTCACCCACAAAAGAAAGTGAAACAATTCTCCATCTCCCTCCCACATCTATATCACCCTGAACACAGGCATCACATCGAAGCAGCACTAAGGCTGAATTTGAGATAAAGGCCTTGACTTATCAAAAGAACTTTTAAATTAAATCTGGGAGGGTGACCAATCCTTAAGATCTTTAGAATCTAATCCCAGATGTAAACCCCAAGACAACCAATCAAACAATGAGTAGGAAATGATGATCAACTGTTGATTTGGCGAATCCAGAAAAAGAAACTCTTTGGACATTATTTTACCAAGAATATAAACTTTACTGAATAAATCCACATTGGCACAGATGAAGTGAAACCTGTTCTGGGCTTTCCATGCAAATGCACACACATTTCATTTCCTCTTTCCCCACTAGCCACCCCAGTCCATTATGTCCGCCTGTTCATTTTGTTTTGGGAACCAGCTGATCACGTTGTGATATTTTCTGTGGATGTCCTTGAGAGGGGAGCAATGTCTCACAGGAATCAATGATGCTTGGATGCCATTCTCCCCACCTTTGTAGTCCACTCCACCCTCCCCTATTTTTTTTCAAGCTGTGAGCAAAGTGGAATATAGGTGAAAGTTCGATTCTGTCTTGACATGCCGACCCTCCAGAAGAAGGGTAGACCTGAAACAACAATAAACATACAAACACATTATTACTTACAACCCAATTACTGCTACATTCCTTGTTGGGGCCATTGATGGTACCTAGTGTAAAACCTCTTAAATAATCTTACTGTCCTAACGTCTAGAGCAGCCAGCCACTCAGCATCTGCTGATGGTTAGCCTTTCTATAGTACTAAGTACTGTAATTTTCCTGTATGATATCTGGAATTGAGAATCATTTTGATCTCATAGTGCTCCTCTCCCTTAACTAGGATGGGAGGAGAAAGTGGTTTTTTGACTGGCCTAAAGCCAGATCCCTAAAAGGATTTTAAAAGACTGCAATGAAATACCATATGAATTCGCCTTCTTGACAACTTCAACTCCAGATTCATGATCTGTACAATTTGGAAAGGCCCTATATATTTGAGACCTAACTTTTTACAAGAGTGTCTCAGATTTAAATACTTGGTGGATAAATACACTTTATCCCCACTCTAAATTCCTTGTGGGGGGGCTTTTCCAATCTGCTTCCCTTTTTTGGCTTTCCCTAGCTTTATTTAGCATTCCATGTCTGGCAGACCATGTGGCTTTTAGAGTCAGCTAATCCAGACCAGTCAGCTAATGAAATTCAGGCTGGAGTTTCATGTGGGAGCTCCTTCATGGGCATGAACTCAGTCTCCATGGCCACTTTGAAAGAAATAAAATCTGTGCACCAAGTTCTGTGAAAGGCAGGAGCTCGGCCCAATTAGTCTGCTGATAATTTATATAACAGTGCAGGTATTGCTCTATTAATGAGTTAGCACGTTCAGTTGCCCACTTGGTATTAAAGATGGTAGGCAGAGCTAAGTCCCTGGGAGTAGCCTATTGATTTTAAAAATTCCTGCCAAAATGTTGTGGTGAATTGCACCCCCTATCTGAGATATGTATTTTGGGATGCTGTGTAGTCTGTAGATGTGTTGCACAAACATCCTGGCTAGGACCCGGGCAGAAGGAATCTTTGGACAAATCATAAAGTGTGCTTGCGTCGAAAACAGGTCAATGATAATCCAAATTACTATGTTCCCAGCATGCTCAAGTAACTTCACAATAAAGTCCATGGATATTTCCTCCCATGGGCTAGCTGGGTTGGCTACTGACTGTAGCAAGCTTGGAGGCTTCCCAGGTAGGTGTTTAATGGAGGCACACACAGGACAGCTGGCCACATAGGCTTCTATGTCCTTTTCCATCTTCACCCACCAGAACTGTCTCTTCTGGTAAAGGATCTTCACAAACCCCAAAAGCCCTGTGGGTTTTCTGTCATGATTCCTCTGCAAGACCAAAGTTCTCTGGCTGGCTGTGATGTACACTTTACTCCCATACCAAGACCTCCTTCATCAACAGGTCATCTTTATGTCTTTGGAATATTCATCTATCCCCAAAGCATCTTTTAGCAGTTGCATCATCAAGTCCAGAGAGGCTTCCTCTACTGCCTCATGAGCGCTGGTGTTGCGAGCTGTCTGGATGGGATAATGGAGTTAACTACCTCCTCTCAGGTACTTCTGTACTGGGGCATGCAAAATAGGGCATTGGCTAAGAAATTCTTCCTACTCTTCCTGATCTCTAAGAATTGCCTCCAGGTGAAAAGAGCCCATCAGACCATGTAAGCCTTCTCCCAGATGGTCCGCTGCCTCTCAGTATCAGACAACTTACAAGGCATGTAGGCACAAGGGTGCAACTTTCCTTTTTTGTTCCTCTGGAATAAAACCGCCCCTTCTGCTTCATCACTGGCATCTGCCTGGATCATGAAAGGCTCATCTGGGTTTGGGTACTTCAAGACTGACTTAGCAGCAAAGAGCCAGTTGAGCTTTTCAAAGGCTGCCTGGCATTCAATAGACCAATTTAGTGGCTGACTCAGTTTGGGCTTTACTTCCCCCTCCCATCTTGAGGAAGTTGGTGATGGACAGGTCTATCTGGGCAAATATGGGGATGAACTGCCAGTAAAAGTTTGTGAATCCCAGGAAGCTGTGCAACTGCCTCCTGGTTCGAGCAGCCTCCCATTCTAGAATTGTTCTCACCTTGGCCAGATCCATCTCCACCCACCCTTGGAGATGAGGTACCCCAGATATTCTAGACTGATCTTGTAAGAAGTCACATTTAGATTGCTTTGCATATAGCTGGGTTTTGCGCAACTTCTCAAGTACTGCTCTCACTAGCCTTATGTGCTCTTCCATGGTCTTGTTATAAATTAGAATGTCAACAGGTATATCAGCACTCCTTTGTACAAATGTTCATGCAGGACATTGTTTATTAATTGCATGAATATTGCTTGGAGTCCAAATGGCATCATTTGAAATTGATAGCAACCCAGAAGGCAGTTGAATGCAATTTTCCATCATCCCCCTCTTTAATCCTCATTTGGTAATAGGCTTTCCTCAAGTCCAGCTTAGTAAAGATCTTCCCCTTGGCTAGATAGCCCAGTATGTCATTCATGAAGGATACATATTCTCCATGCATATGAATTTAATCCTCTGTAATCTATGCATAATCTGAGATACTCATCTTTCTTGTCTTTAAAAATACAGGAAGAGCCATCCTTGACTTTGCTGGCTGGATTCTTGTTTATGAACCCCTGAAGCTCCTTCCTCAGCATCCTGGAATACATCTTTGGCTTGGGTAATTTAGCCCCTGGCAAGATTTCAGTAGCACAGTCTGTGGGGTGGTGGGAGCATGTCTGATTCCCTTTTACCAAACACTTCTGCTAGGTCACAGTACTCAAATAACAAGCAGCTCAAACTTCTTGCTTCCTTTTAGAGTATTCTCTGACTCCACTTTCAGTTTCCTAACTGGTGTTCAGCATTTTTGCTGGCTCCTGCTGGCTAGCTAGTTTCTTCATCATTTGCCACTTGTTGTTGTCCCAATCTACTGATGTATTCCATTTATTCAAGCAGGCTGGTCCTAGGGTCATGGTCACATCATTCCAGGAGACACAATAAAATGAATAGTCACTATGTGAGTCCTGGCCCTGAGGCTCACTGGCAGGTTTCTGGTGCCCCTCCCATAAATGAGCCATCTAACTGGAGAATCGCATGGGCTGCCTTAACTGCCTCAGTTTCTCCACTTCTGAAGGCTAATTAGGCAGCAAGTACACCCCAAATCCAATAAAGTTGTAAGTCCCCCTTTACTCCCAGGGAGGGCACCCAAATCTCTACCCCGGCCATCATAGGAGTGATGGTGCCACTTACTATCGGATCATTTCCCCCTTTGCTATCGCTTTCATAGAAGACTAAGCCAGGTTTTCTGTGAGTTGGAGTTCCCTCCATTTTTCTAGATGGAGGAGAGACCCCTATGATCTGTTGCATTTTCTCCTTTGGCTTTGCGGTTGTTTTTTTAAGCTTCAGTTGGCCCAGGGTTCATGGTGCATATGCCAGCCATGGTGCAAGGCAATCAGCTGCCTAGTGGCCTTCCTTCCCACATCAGAAACATGGTCCCAGGTTCCAGCAGGGCTTCTCCTCCTTGGTAAGGGATGCGCTGTCTCTCCATCTAAGGAGCATTGGCATCTCTCAGGCATTTGGTGGAGTTGGCTCTCATGCACAACATGCTCCCAGTACTCCATCAGGTCAATCTCCATATTTGTGGGCAACTGGTACCAAGCTGGAAGGCCATGGAGCACCCGCCCCAAGGCAGGCAGTGGTGATACAGCTCCTTGTTCAGCCCCCTCCAAGAATTGGTAGACCAGCACATGCTTGGGCCAATCTCTCAGGTGAGCCACCAGGCTATGAAATCTTGGATATACTCTGCCCCCAGCTGCTTGCCTCTTGCAGGGAGAGGATGTGGGTTTCTGCACACTGAGATACTGTAGGGTCTTCAAATCTGTGTTTCAACATCTACATGAAATCATCCAGGTCTTGCAGCTCCAGAGCCCCCTCATTGTGGATAGACTCCAGCCATCCTGCTGCATCCCTTCTAGGTTTGATGTAATCGCATTGACTTGGGTACACTCATCCAGATTCATTGCTCCATGTCACTCCATGTAGTTCCAGACTTGGGTCAGGAAGTAAGCCAAGTTGTTAGGTCGCCCATTGAACTGGATTGGTAAGGGATATGGTGGTTGATACTCTCGCGCTAGGACATAACCCACTGCAGCCAGGGGTGCCTGAATGGATATACTGGCTGCCACTGGGGTTGCTTGCTCGTGCCTGCCCCTTCAATGGGACAGCAGCTGGGATGGGAGCCATTGTCCCTTGGGGAGAGGTCCCACCAACCCAGGTGGGGTTGGTACTATTAACTGCAGGGGGGAGGAGAGGTAACAGTTTCATGGCCCCTGACTCCTGTGACTTGTGACTCTCAGTGATAAGGCTCACCAGACCTACAGCATGCTGAATTTCTCCCTCAGCTTCTCCATCAACGGACTGCAGCTGTGGCTAGTAAGTTCCACTTGGTTGGATCATCCCACTCAGCTGCTCACCTAGCCTTACACTTCCTCCCCTGGATCACCCTGACTCTAGGGGGGATAGGTTGATCCTCTGCTTCCACCTTCCCCACATGACTCGCCCACTGGCCCCTGGTGCCCAAATACAATCCTTCCATTGCTCTCAGACTTTCTGAGCTTCTCCTGAGTCCCCCCCCCCCACCTTTGCAGTACTTTTATCCCTGGGGCTTGACTTTCTTAAAGGTTGTTAAAGGGTTGTTTTAACCTTTTTACACTGCTTTAGTGATACTTGGCACTGTCATTGGGGGTATACTTCCAACATGGCTGGAACAGCTATTTACAGAAGGGTTAGCATAGCCAAAGAAGAAATGGCTGAGAGGCAGGATGGAAGCTTGGCATTCTGTCTAATATTTTACTGCCTTTCTGGGGGGAGGTATGTGATCTTTCCTTAGGATATCTTGTGATGTGAGTGAGACCAGCTGGTATCCTTAAGTGGTGCAAATAGACCTAATAATTGCTTCTCCTGGGTGGGAAAGGGTGCTTTGTCAGTTCACTGAGCACAGGAGTTTCTCATCTATGGAGATCCAGGTCATGCTTGTCCCAAAAGTGCTTTTTTCGAGAGGCAACTGGACTTTCTTGGTTTCCAGAAAGTCCAGTTGCCTCTTGAAAAAACACCTTTGGGACAGGAGTCTTTTGCATTACTTCGGAGTGGCCAAGGCACATGATTGCTCATTAATAATAAGTGGATCATCCTTCCAATTTGTTTTAGTTTTCATAATGTGGCATAGTAACATGGCATCATTTGTAGAAAGTTAGCACCCACCCCTCTCCTAGAAAAATGAAATATTTTGAGAAATATTAAAAAGGAAGAATATATTTCCCTGGATGAGAAATGGAGAAA